>JAVDBV010026050.1:1237-14717 GCA_032619315.1 Piper longum
CCCCCCCCCCCCCCCCCCCCCCCCTCAATAAGATTCACAGTTTTTTAATGATATAATATAAGCATACATACCGTTATGTGAGTGGCTTTCAAATCAAGCTTCAAGTGTGAATTTTTTACTAGAATGAACTTTGAAAGAATCTGAGAAATCAAACTATCAAGTGTCGAATTTTCTTTGAAAATTTCGTGCCAAACCTATCCAATGATGTGAGTCACTTTCATTTTTTACGGTAAAAGCCTTCCAAAACGTATGAAACGGTACAAAGCAATGAGTAATATGACTGATCTGTTCTTTTCCAATTCCAATTAGTCATAATCTTTATATTACTTCTTCAAAGCAATTTGTTGAAGATATGGCTCACTCAGTAAGTGATAAACAGTAACACTAACCTTGGGAGACTTCTCAACTCAATATCTAGCACTTGACTGAATTTGGATTCACTCACTTCCAATTTTGATCTAACCCACCACGACACATCGTCCAAACAAATCTAATCCGAACCAATAACATGTTTTGAAAAACCAATTTTCAAACTCATTCCATTTCTCAAAAATCATGCAACTCATTTCAGGAAATCATGGTTCAAAACTGCATCATGTCATAAGTCACTGCTTTTAACTAAAAGAGTACATAAAGTGTAGAATGATAGGATCGAACTTAATTGTAAATATTCCACAAAATATCCCTGGAACTTAAGGCTCCTACCGAAAGTAAAACTTTTCAAAAGTAAAGCATACAAAGTAACACAAGCTCATTCATCCTCCTGGCTACGCAGCCTTGCAAGCTTGTTCGTTACAACAACATCTAGTTGTGCAGCACGCTCAACAATAGCTTTCCTCTTCTTGGTTGAGATGTTGTGGGCAATCTCTGCGCAGTATGTTCTGCATATCCAGAATTACTCTATTAGATTATGGTTATCACCCCAGGGTTAAATTCTAGTAAAATTAAAGCGTACGGATTCAGATAAAATCACCTGTTGTGCATCATCAAAAGTTCAAGCTCACTAACACTATGAACCAAGAACTTCTTAAATCCGTTGGGAAGATAATGACGGGTCTTTTTGTCAGATCCATAACCAATGTTGGGCATCAAAGTGCATCCCTTGAACTTCCTCCTCACTCGGGAATCAATACCCTTGGGCCTGCGCCAGTTTGTCTAACAGAGAAAAAAGTAGAGAAATATTCAACTTTCTGGAAAAAAAATCATATGGATTTCAGTTTAGTACCAAATAAAAAGATCAACTACAGCACAAATACAATGGCCATTCAGGTTGATTGGAAGTAGTCAGCATACTAAATATGTAATAAGTTTTCAAAACAGAATTGAAAACTACTTCCAGCACATTTAAATCAGTTTAGTACGAAATAAAAAGAACTACAGCATAAATACAATGGCCATTCAGGTTGATTTGTAGTCAGCAGACTAAATATGTAATAAGTTTCCAAAACAGAATTGAAAACTACTTCCAGCACATTTAAATCACTGACTTGGCGGCAAATATAATTTAAAACAAATCAATATCATTACCACATTCAATTAACATAGAGTTCACCATCACACCTAGTGCCCAAAAATCCTGTTTCTTAAATCTATTAGATCATCAAATAAATCAATACCAACTTTACAAGGAAAATAAAATAATAAAACACCAAGACAGGAAAATAATGTGAATGTTCACAGGAAAATGTGCTTCACGTAATCAACAAACCTTAACACTTACTCCATAAATCAACATTATGCTATTTTAAACATACACAGGAAAGTAACCATCAGAAAATCAGACAATTTCAATTTGTAACGGGGACAAATATGAACTAACATAACTCAACTCCCTTACTCCATCCAATCAAAGAGAATTTATTATCATCATCATTCTGTGGTAATTGAGAACATGAACACATGAATCTTGTTTCTCTATCCTATTTCTTCATCAACTAAATTTTATTCGATTAGCAATGAAATTAATGAGTAAAACACCAGAGAGAAAACAGTGTGACTTTGCTCTTGAAAGTGACACTCTGGTGATCAACATATACATATCTGGCACCTATTTTCAGCCAAAAAAAATTTATCAAAGCACCATTATTATACACCAATTTCCAAACAATTGCGATTATGCACTCAGGGATCTTATTTCTCTCTCAAATAAATTTACATTCAAATAAAAAAAATCATTTAAATAAAAAAGGTAAAAAGTAAAAAAATGAGATTTATGGCACTTTCACTACACATTTTTCAGTGGAAAAAAAAGCACAACATTTTTCGCAGAAAAAAGCACAAATCAAAGATAATAACGACTTCCCACTAGCTTCTCCACACCAAAGCAACTTGCATGAATAAAAAAAACAATACAACAACACAAAACCAAAGCTCAATCCGAGCAAAGATCCAAGATTTTGAAAAGCGATAAATAAACCTTGACGGAGATTTTGCGATCGCTCTGCGGCCTCTTGAACTTCTTGACGCGCTTCTTCACCACCTTCTTGCTCAACAAAGGAACGGCCATTTTTCACACTCTCTGTTGGCACAAAAAAAAAAAAAAAAAACCACAGCCGACTCAGAAAACCATTCAGAATCAGAAATTGACCATAAAAACAACCATCTCGGAGAAGCTCAAGCACGAGGAGATAGAAATGTTTGGGGTGGGGAGATGCTTACCGACCTAGGGTTTGAGCGGCGGCCGATTTCGCCCAACTTATTAAAACCCTAACCCTAAAACGGTGGGGTATGGGCCTTGGCTTGTGTAGTCGGCCCGAAATGAATTTATCGATTTTAGAGGGGCTTGGAAGGATTCTCGATTCTGTGGTCCAATAATTTTAAATATTATATCATACCACCCGGTCATATATATTATATCGCATCATATCACTTTCAAATTCTTATATTTCATGTATTTGTATTATTTTAATTTATACCTATTTTTTTAATCCCATAT
Source organism: Piper longum (assembly GCA_032619315.1). NCBI lineage: Eukaryota > Viridiplantae > Streptophyta > Magnoliopsida > Piperales > Piperaceae > Piper > Piper longum. The sequence goes on from JAVDBV010026050.1 coordinate 4,173, forward strand.
TTTCACAAAATTGATTTTTTGGTTGAAAATCACGTATTTTAATCCGTATTTAATAAAATATTAACAATAAAACATATTTTAAATAATAATAAAATATTTTATTTATAATTTTAGAATCGGGATTTTGTATAATAATTTGAACGGTATTTTGAACCTATAGGCACTACATGGGAGTTGATTTTTAGTGAAGAATCATACCGCCCACATTATAAAATAAAAATTATGTGTTAATTATAATTTAAAAAATCTAACTTAAGTAGTTATATAGGGACATAGGTGGTAAACATGACTGTTGAAAGTACCTAAAGCATTTTCTTCCCTAAAATGCAGATTGTTGGGTGGCAAGTTTTCTCAAAACGCGAATTAATCACAAATATTAGATGCACGCCCTTGGTGAAACTTGTTCTCAGTTGCTAATCACAAGAAGTACTGCTTTACCAATCTACTGTAAAATTAATTCAACAGGCAAAATATAAAACAAATACAATCATCTCAAGGCAGTAAACAAATGCTTATTTTAGGTGTACAACGAATTAGGCCCTCAATCAAACTTTAAAAGAACCACCCCTCAACTCCCTCTCTCAGTGTGATCAACATTTGGGAAGGTCTTCTTCAAAAGAAAATTACATGCTCTTTTAACAACAAGAGTATTTCTTTGGAGCTGCTGATTCTTCATCACCATCCTTGACAAGGCTCACCCTGTTCACAGATAATTCTGCCTTATACGAATCTGAGTTCAAAACCTTCCTGCTCACATTGTTGTAAATCTCTTTGATCACCATCTCAAATGCTGTCCTTACATTGGTGGCATCGAGTGCGGATGTTTCCATGAAGAACAGACCTTCCGATTCTGCAAGGGCTTTGCCTTCCTCCACGCTGACATCTCTGATGTTTTCTAGGTCGCATTTGTTCCCGACCAACATCCTTGCCACTGTTGTATCGGAATGAGCTGCAACAATGTTCTCTGCTATCAGTATCTTTAACTTGCACAGCACAACAATTTGTTGGAGATCGAACAATTTGTTAAAAAAAGAAAAAAGAAATTCCCCCAGTTCATTATCAATTATCTCATTCGAAAAGTCAAAATGCAGAGCACTAAATTGAGAAACACATCTATGAAATCAGTGCCTAGCAAAAAGATATAAAATGGCAAGTATTAACTTCTCTGTAACTACAAGCTAGTTTGATCATTTTTACTCATGGAACACAATTCTTGAAATTCTAATAACAACATGACCCAAAATATACATACATAATAATAACAAGAGAATAAGTTGTATTATACCAACCCTACTCAGTGCTCATTTACCCAATGTTCACTTATCTAGCTCAAACAATCATTTCTATTGGGATTGAGCCTTATATTTCACGTAGAAAAGTACAAGTACGATATTATGTGGACTTTGAAACAGTAAACAACAATTTTTTAAGGAAAATAATCAGATGAAAGATCTTACAGACAATATTTGCTGTAAGACCCAATGAGCAACTAGATATGCATGGGCAATAGTACTCATTTATTACTAAAATTTCAAAACTGCCATTGATGATATTTAAGAGAGGATGATTTGCTTACACCTGATTAGGTCTCCCAACCATACTGGTTGTAAGGCCTTACAACAGATTGCCACACTTTTTTTAACCAAAAACTAGATTCAACTTTGAATATAAAGTTCAAGCCCAACAATAAGCCCCTACCAATAAGATTCCAATTACTGGTTTTTCCTCACAAACAGATACTAAATTAACCCCTACCAACACGTAAAAGAAGCAAATATTATGTAGAAAATCATGCATAAATGATTGGAAATATTGAAAACTATAAGCTGATTACATCAGATCCTTCCAGCATCATCTGCAAAATGATAGCCTATCATTCGCAGCACTAGAATGAACAAGTTCATGTTCTTTGCAACGGTAGCAAACACAAAGTAACCACATGCAACTACCTTGTATGCATTAACATTGATGAAAATCTTTGAAAGAAAATATTTATCATATTATCTTCAAAATCATACAAATACAAAAAAAAAAAAAATACCATCACGTACCAACCCCAGACCATGACTCCATTTCTACAATAGTCACATTCTTCGAAAGTTAGAAAAATATATAGAATAGCTTCCAGTGAACAAACCATGACAAGATATTGGAACAAAAGGCAAAGTTAAAATTAGAAGATCTTGCTACAAGCCTAAATCTAATGCAGCAAAGTTAAAATTTCAACTAGTCCTTATCTGAAAGACAAGAATATTTAAATTCCAAATAAAGCTACACGAGTAGACATTGAAATAAATTCTAATATCTAAATAGTAAACAACAACGCACACACTTCAAACACCTTGAGGCGGTAACTCACTCTACCAGGGGTACCGATCAATAAAAGCATTGTGTGGTACCGAACAAGAAAAGCATTATACACTGTACAATCGGTGCACAGAATACAACTTATATTCAACAAAATTATAGCAAACATAGAAGGGATAGAGATGACAAAAATGTTTAAAAGAAACACACTAATATCACAACAAAATCAATTTTATCCAAATCTACTTACCCATCAAAATCTTCAGCAAATGTAGAAAAGATATAAACAAAACTCAAATTTTAGGTCAAGAGACGATCAAAATGTTCAAAGGCAACGCGCTTCAATTCATTTCAAAATCACGATCTCAGTCGACCAAATCTTAATCCAATCCAAATCCATTTTACCCATAAAACATTATCCCCCAAATCCAAACTTTGACATGAAAATATTATGAAAAGGAATAAAAATGACCTTTCAATCCACTACAGGATGTCAATTTCATAAAACCAATACCAAAACCAGTCTAAATCCACTCACCCATCATCCAAACTTTGACATTAAAACGCTAAAAACAGAGACAAACCAAAATGATGTCGAGATTATCAAAATGTTCAAAGCAAACAAACCACGCTCCAATCTCACAACTCAATTCCATCGAAATCCACCTACCCATCATAAACCACACAACAAAAGTCCCAACTTTGACATGAAACATTAAAAGAGAACGAAAAAGGGATTTGAGATCATCAAAATGTCCAAATGGAACGCACAATCCATTCCAAAAATCTCAATTTCATCAAAATCCACCCAATCTATCGAAATCCAAAGTTTGGCACGAAAAAAAGTTAAAATCAAAACTCCCAAATAAAAAAATCAAAATCGAGAGCAAGAGCAGCCTATAACAAAAGAGAAACTCTAAAAGCAAACAGACCTGAATCTTAATTTCATCCACGTCCACTCACCCACCAAAAACCATACCAAAATCCACACTTTGTTCATACAAAAATGATATGGTGAAGACCAAAATGTTAAAAAGCAAACTAAACTAAACTCCAACTCACATCTCAATTTCATCCAAATCCACCGACCCACCTAAAAACATCCACCAAAATCCAAACTTTGCCACCAAAAGCAACAAAAATAATGCAGAGATGATCCAATGTGCAAACTTTGTCCAAATTACACTCCAATCTCGCATCCCAACCGTTATCCAAACCCAAAAGATCAGATCCACTTACTATTGAGCTCATCGAGCCACCGCTGGACGCTCTCGAACGTAGTCCGCCGGCTAATGTCGTAAACCACAAGCGCTCCGACGGCGCCGCGGTAGTAGGCTGAGGTGACGGCCCGGAACCGCTCCTGGCCGGCAGTGTCCCAAATCTGGGCCTTCACCTCCTTGCCGTTGATGTCCATGCTCTGCGTCTGGAACTCCACCCCGATGGTGGCCTTGGAGTGGAGGTTGAACTCGTTGCGGGCGTAGCGGGAGAGCAGGTTCGACTTGCCCACTGCCGAGTCGCCGATGATGACGATCTTGAATAGATACTCCTCGCCTTCGTCCTCCTCCATCGCCGCCAGCCCTCGTCCTCTCCGGCGCCGGCGTGTAAACGCGGCCGCTTTTTTCCGACCGCCGGTGAGAAAGTTGGGGGTTTTTTGTATGGAAAGTTGGGGGTTTTTTGAGTGAAAAAAAATCGCTTTTTTATCGTGTTTTGCACGTCGCCGAGTTTCTTTCAAAGTGGACGCTTGTGCCCTCCACTGACCCTTAATAATGTAAAAACTAAAAAGTTACATAATCATACTATTTTAGTATTTTGAGCTGAATTTTACATTAAGCGTCCTCAAATTTAAAAACCTTATAAGTTAAGAAAATAAATTATTTTTGTATTTTGATTTGAATATGAAAAAAATGATTTAGTTTTTTTATTTCACATTAGTCTCTATCTTATATTTTAAATGATATTTTAGTCAATATTTTAAATTTAAATGAGTCCTAAATGAAATATACTTGTAGATAATCTAATAATTTTAAGTCAAATTTTACAAAATTAAAAGAATTTCATGCAATATTATTAATTTTTAAATACTTTATTGTCCAAATTTGAAATTTGGTTTTTAATGGAGTCAAATCAATTAATAAAAATCAAAGTTTTTGAGTTTGGCTAATCCGTGAGTGGGATTAGTAAAGGGTTCATTTTGTCATTTCGTTATTTTTTTCAACTCAGAAGAAAAGTCAGAACGAGTCAAATGGCGCCGTGAAATTCGCGGTATGCCGACAACGTTCTCGCCCGTAACCCAACCCATTTCGCGGGCCCCGCCCCATCTCCATCGGTCAATCGAACTTTTACGTCAACCATTTTTTGTAGGCCGCCTTAATTACAAGTTAGTTAAGCTATTGAAGGTGCTTACTGCTAATTGAGACTCAAAGTTCAACTGCTTTGAAATTTTAAATTTAATTAATTTGCTTTCAATCTTAGACCAAATTATTCTGATTGCGAGCTAAATGCAAAACTGTTACGTTGCTATGAAAAGTTACTATTATAACTTGATTTTATTTATTAATATTTCATGTTGGAGTCAAGTTGCGTGGAACAAATGTGTACTAATGTATGGCTTTTTGAGTTGAGAGTAGGGCAGATAGAGCACTAAATAAGAAAACCAATTAATAAAAGGGCGTATATATGAAAGTTGTAATCCGCCTAACATACTATCAAAGATACAAAGTTGTAATCCGCCTAACATACTTATTGTCAGACATTATAATAATTAATTAACCTAAATATACAAAGATCTTTCATTGCTACCAACCAAACATTCCACCCCTAATTATAGTGATTCAGAGATGTGCTCAATAACGGGTGGTCACGTGCCAACCAAACGGGCAAATAGCCAAATAGTTAGTAGAAGTACATTTAAGTCACTCGCCGTCCAGTATAACAGATTGCATATGTCTTTGAAAATAATGGGAGGAAGAACAAAGCATTTATGTTACGGGTTGTCCCTCTTTTATAAATATATATAGTTATAATTTTATTTTAGGTAAAAATTAAGATATTTTAAAATTTTTTTGTGTGAAATGAACAAAAGCAACGTCATAGGTTTTTCTTCTTTAATTTTTGATTTTGAAAAAAAGAGTTATGATGGGAGAAAGACAAATTATAAATTGAAGAAAGTTGAATATTTTGTTAAAATTTGTTTACAATCGTTAACGGTAATTTTGTCAAGTTTTTTATCAGTGATATTTTTTTATAATTTTTATTTTTTATTTTTATAGTTAATACTAATTAGATAGAAATTATAATAAATTGGTATTAAATAACTTTTTTTCCAGTGGATATTTTATATCAAATTGTGATATAATGAATTTAATCCAAACATTTACCTTGTGGTTTTTACCTTCCAAGTAAAATTGGTTTTGTCCATTTTGAAATTTTTTTTTCTCGTTTGTGTCTATTTAGATTGGTGTGATTCATCAATTATGTGTTGAAATGGGGATTTATATGTTTGGTTAATCTCAACAAGTGGTATTAGAACCAAGTTGCTTGGTTTACAAGTTTTGGTTGTTGATATTTTCTGTCTGCTAGGTATTCGACAAAATTTCTAAGAACCTAGTTGGTATGTTTGTGATTTATATTTCAATAAGATGGCTAATGAGAATCATGTTAAGATGATATCTCTTAAAAGGCTGCATAACTGGCACTGTTAGAAATGGAAAATGATTGATCATTTATATTATAAGGATTTGTACGAACCTATCATTGGTCAGAAATCGGCAGAGGTGAGTGGTAAATATTAGAATAAGTTGCATAAGAAGACTATGACATATTTCAGATAATAGGTAGATGAAGTTGTGTATCATCATGTTTTTGAGTTGGCATCCTTAAAAGTAATATGGGATAAACTCTAAAAAGTTTATGAGAGGAATATTGTTGGCAACAAGACCTTTTTAATAAGAAAATTGGTGAACTTGAAGTCTAAGAATGGAAGAGATGAAAAGTTTTATTACTCAACTTGCTAGAATGAAGATGACTTTAGATGAGAAATGACAAACTATCCTACTCCTCAACACATTGCCAGAGAGAGCTGGGAAATATAAGTAATCTCTTTAAACAATGATGCTCTGTATGGAAAACTCACAATGGACAGGGTAAAAAGTAGTTTAATGAATGAGAATGTGAGAAGAAAATCTCTACCAACTTTAGGGTCTCACGTATTAGTGTCAGAAGAGGCAAAAAGTAGATCAAGAAATAGGGATACAAACAGAAGTGACAAGAGTCGATGAAGGTCTAAATTTAGGGAGAATTTAAAGTGTTATTATTGTGACAAGACAAGTCATATCAAAAAATTGTTGTAAGTTCAAGAAAAACTTGAAAAATAAGGACAATAAGGATCAAAGAGAAAAAGGTGCTAATGTTGTACATGATGACTTAGTGATTCTTTCTGATTGTGGGAATGATTATTTGATAGCTGATTGTAATGCTAGTTGGGTAATTGACTCGGAAGCGTCATTTCATGCAACTCCAAGCAGAAATTTCTTTACTATCTATGAACATTCGGGTTTGGGTATAGTGACGATAAAAAATAGTGATACTTCTAAAATTATGGGACTTAGAGATGTACATATAGCAACAAACATAGGTTACAAATTAGTGCTTAAACATGTTAGACATATTCCAGATTTAAGGATGAGTGTGTTGTCAATCGAAGTACTTGATGATGAAGGATTTTGTTCACAATTTGCACAAGGTGTGTGGAAACTTGTGAAAGGTTCTTTTATTGTTGCTAAAGGGAAGAAGTGTTGTAGTTTGTACAATACTAAGATGAGTCTAGTTCGAGGGGAGGTTAATATCTCTTCATTTGATTCCACTGTTGATTTGTGGCACCATCGATTAGGACACATGAGTGAGAAGGGACTACAAACATTGAAAAAGTTAAATCTCCTTCCTAAGGTCAAGGACATCACAATTAGTCCTTGTAACTATTGTTTGGTCAGGAAACAACGTAGAACATCTTTTGCAAGCACAAGTACAAGGAAGTAAGAAATTCTTGAGTTCGTACACATTGATATGTGTAGGCCTATGTAGGTAAAATCTTTTGTCAGTTCTATTTATTTTGTCACTTTTATTGATGATACTTCTAGGAAGGTGTGGGCTTATGACATGAAAAAAAAAACGATATTTTTTGTATCTTTAAGAATTTTCATGTATTGATTGAAAAAGAAATCGATAAGCTCTTAAAATGTCTTAGAAGTGGTAATGGTAGTGAATATTGTTCAGTTGAGTTTAATAAATATTGTATCAAGCATGAGATTAGGCATGAGAAGACGATTCCTTATACTCCTCAACATAATATAGTGGCTGAAAGAATGAACAGGACCATCTCTGAGAGGATTAGAAGTATGTTGTCTTCATCTAAGTTGAATAAAAACTTCTAGGGTAAGGCCATGAGCACAACTTGTCATCTAATTGACATATCTCACACATATGCCTTAGATAATGACATACCAAAAACGGTTTAGAGTGACAATAAGGTCAGTCATTCTCATTTGAGAGTCTTTTATTGTAAGGCCTTTGCACATGTGCTAAAAAAATAAAGGGCTAAGCTTGACTTTAAAGCTATGGAGTGTATTTTTTTGAGATATGGTGATGATAAATTTGGAAACAAACTTTGGAATCCTAATAATAGAAACTGATTCAAAGAAGAGATGTAGTTTTCAAGGAGGATCAAACAATTGAGGACTTTGGCAAAGAAGAAGTTTCTCAAATAAAATCTTAAGAAAACTTGGAAAAGATAAAAGAATCTTTAACCTCAACGAGAAGTGAAGAGGAGACTCGAGATGAAACAATTATTCCCCCACCAGTGATGATGAGGGTGAGGATGTGGTGTATGATGATATTTCTAATGAGTTTGTTAATAATGTTGGATAGGAACAGGTAGATTCTGATCAAGGGCAGTAACTAATGTGAGGAGATCACCTCGTGAACCAATTCCATCAACAAAATATCCATCATCAGAATATGTGAAAATCACTGAATGTGGAGAACCAGAAAATTTCAATGAGGTCAAAGCTCATGTAGAGAAGGAGAAGTGGTTGAAGATAATGCACGATCTTTGCATGATAATCACACCTATGAGTTAGTGGATCTTCCTAAGGGAATAGATTATTAAAGAATAAATGGGTCTACATGATCAAGTATGAAGAAAATAACACACAACTAATGTAACACCCCGACTCGGCTCACCCATGAACCGACCCGGAAATGTTACCGGCAACCGAACCGTTCGCTAATCTATTAGATTCGGTTAAGCCGACATGGATCTACACTTGACATCTTAAGACGAAGATACGATTTTCTATATACATGGATGAATGCACAATAATCCTGACATGCTATTACATGGATGACATGAAAATCAATTCACACACATCAACACAATTGCAATAAAATCAAGAAGAAACTCTAAATAAGAACGGACATAGTCTCCCCTAAAAGTGCAATTAGGGGCCACCCTGTCAAAACAATATATACAACTATATATGGACATATCAACAATTTCATTCATAAAATATAATTTACTATGTACTCATTCTCAAGTTTGGGTCTCTGCCCACCTGCACATCCTCTTCATAACTCACATCGTATCATCATGTCAATATTTAATCACAATGTATCATCATCTCTTTGCATTTTCTCACATCAATTTCAATATAATAAAATCATAAACACAATATTAAACATTCAATCATTGAACATGTGTGTGTACAATAGACCTCGCTACTCCTCCGTCCAAGTTAGCACATCCGATCAAGCTTATCACCTACATATATTATAAAAAGCTGTCACTAATGAGTGTTCTGGTCCGAAAAATAACTAATATCAAGCTGGCATAGGAGAGCTAATCCTCCTGTTGAATGAAAACCATAATATACTTCCTCAAGAACTCTCACAAGGGCATAAATGGGAGCCGTCACCCTCGAGCGGCAGTATCCTCTTTCCATCTCATTCTCTTTCCTTGGCCATCTCATCTATTGCATCTTGAATCAAATCTCATTCTCGTTCATCTCAGCCCTCTACGTCCTCCATATTACTCTTGGCCTTGAGCCGAAGGCCGAGTACTCTTAGGCAGTCGCCTTTAGTACCCTTTGAACCACAAATCCAGACATGCGTTGTACTAAACAATACCCGTAAACCTCCACGTTCTCTGGGTGTGAGGAACTCAAACATGGAGTTAGCAGGATCCCTCGGGATGAAGTAGGTCCTCCCCCAGCATCAACCCGCTGACAAGCACATGCCCTATCTGAAGACATGGCTGCCTCCCTCTTTCCATCTCTTACTGAAACACGAAAACCATACATATATAGGTCTGGGTTGGGATTAATAAAGTAGGCCGAAAGGCATCGTAAGCTAGATTTGAATTTCGAAAACATACTCGAGGGATCTCATCCTCGAGGGTTATTAATCTCGGAAAACTGTTCGGCTAAATGGCTTGAGTTAAATGGGATCTAGTAAAGCGCCACTTAACTCGTCCTGCAAGTAGAAAACCAACATACGATGGAATAGAGCGTAAAATAGAGATGAGTCCTAACCGGACCTAGTAGAAGCTCCAAGTGTGTCATTATGCCTAGGCGACGAGCTCCTACTCCATACCTACACATCAGAACTAAATACTAACGCCCGATAACTAAATGATGCATCAAACTCGTTAACATCACACAAAATGCAATCATTATCAATCAAGTAAATCAACAATCATTTGTATATATAACTGTAAGTAATCCTATTCATACCAATTTTACTGTGTTTTTTTCTAAATTACATCACGGTCAATTATCATGATCAAACTCGATCTATCTCATTAGGTCACTTACTATTCATCTCATACTCAATCACATCATGCAAACCTGTACTCCATTTATAGTCAGAGCTTTATCATGAGAATTAATCAATCCTAGCATGTTGTGCTAACAATTATCAATCATACATAATAAACTTAGAGGTAATTATACCTCGTGTCGTTGGCAATAGGAGACGGCTAGGGTTTCGTCGTGTGGGCGTCTCGAACCTCGAATTTGGTGCTCGACGGCGTCTGAAGTTCGACCGAGTTTGACTGGGTGTGTAACACCCCGCTTCAGTTCACCCGCGAACCGACCTGGAAGTGTCACCGGCGACCGAACCGTTCGCTAATCTACTAGATTCGGTTAAGCCGACCCGGATCTACCCTCGGTGTCTTAAGTCGGAGAT
>JAVDBV010026059.1:1277-17570 GCA_032619315.1 Piper longum
CCCCCCCCCCCCCCCCCCCCCTCCTTTTTTTTTGTTGTAGCTGGGATAACATTTGTTGAAACTTAAGTTAGTCCTTGGTTATAATATGTTTATCTTAATAGTTGGTATACCCAACAATTTTGAGCATCGAAGTCAGAGGCAGAATTTTAGTTGCGATCCTGCAATTAATACAAAAAACTACGAGATAGCTGGAATGATAGTATTTTGCATCTTGGTCATGAAATCATTGTCTTAATTAGTGAACCCAACAAGATTTGAGTATAGAGTGTATTAGCTGTGAGTTGGCGGTAAATGAGCCGGATGTGTAGTGGTAAAAAAAGTTAAGAGCTAGCTGTAATGATTTAGTGATATGCATCTTGGTTTGTTATTTACTACAATAAAATTGCGAGCTAGCTTGAATGATGGTATTGTGCATCTTGGGTTCTGGTTAAGGCGGGATGTAGTCTTGGCAGGGGTGCGGTTCTTTGAATTACGTGGTTGTTTGATCTATAATGAGTTGAAGAGGAGCCAACTTTGCTTTGGTCATGAAATTGAACCTGTTAAAGCTTCTTTGACTCTATTGGCCTTTTTATTAAATTACTGCTTATAGCCAAAGGTGTATACTGTAGTGTGTATTTTTGCAAATTTAGTAGTATGAAGTGGATATAGCTAAGGGGTACATTAATTGTTCATTAGTCTTTGGTCATGAAATGTGTATCTTAATAGTTAGTATTACCAGAAAAATTGAGTACAGAACGTATGTTGTAGCTGGTAGTTGTCCGTAGATGAGCCAGATATGTATTGCCAGGGAATACAATTAGCAAGGGGGTGAACTTTTTGGTTGTTTTATCTCTATTGAGTTGAAGGGCAAGTAGTAGTAAATAGAACTAGAGCGATGAAAAACCATATTTATGTAATCAGATTCATATTGAGAAGAATTTTGGTGTCAATATGTGGCAAAATATTATTGAGATTGTATGTCAAATTATACTAAGACATGCATAATAATTGTCTTCCATTTGTCAAGACTAACCAAAAATATGTGCCAATCATTTTGGGTGAAGATTTTGTATACCCTCAAGGATTATAGTGCTGCAAATCTACACTACTAATGAATGTTATGAAAGCTTTACATAATCTATGTTGATTGTCTAGCATATATTCACTCCGAAGATGGAAAATCTCAGATTTGTAGCTTTAATATAATCATGATTTGACTAATTCGACTATTTGAGTAACATATCAAGCATGGATATGGCATTCAGCATATGATTATTGGATCCTAATAAGTTTTTTAGCATGGTAGCTTATGGAACTATCTAATTGTAAATTATGTTTCTTTAACTGTGTTATTATCTGATAATGAGATTTTTTTCAGAAGTATCAAAAACTGAAGGAAGAGTCGCTCAAACTACAAATGTTGTTATTGGAGGCACAGTTGCGGATGATTCGACAAATGAGTGGCTTGAACTAGATCAGAAGGTAATTTCTATCTTTTATCATTTATGTTTATACGTACTTCTTCCACAATATCTTAGTTATTGTCAACATTCTTCGGTCATTTAGAATTTCAATTATCTTCCTTTTGTAAATAATTGAATAATGCAGAAAAAAGTTTGGCATTTGTAGACTTCTTGATGCCAAATGAAGAGATCAATTCTAAAATATTTTAAATTTTATAAGGTTTAGATCTTTGTGAATTCAAAATTGAGAAAAATTTTATGCTTGGCACTGTAAGTCCCAAGCTCCTAGGTGGTGCCAGAAAAGGTATCTGATTGTCAAAACTGTATTATTTCTTCTCATGTGGATCTTAGATTAAGAATTGTTTCCCTTATGTGCCTTCTCGAATGCAGGATGATGAAGAAGAATTCATGTTGTGAGAAGTGCCTGATAGAATACTAGATGTTTCTATTCAACGATTGGTCAAGTCTTGAGTGAAATTTTAAATGCTGACTTAAGTTAATGAGAAAACATTCGCCATCCCTATCTTGATAATTGTGACCATTCTTAACTAAAGGTTACTCTGAACAGTGAACATTAACATAGACTCTTCTTAACTTCACTTACGATTTATGTTGAACACTATCCTTCTTTAGCATTTTATCATCCCGCTGTTATAATATACAAATTTCTGTATTTCTTTGTTCGCTTTTTCATGAGAGAGAAGCATTATTTTTTATAAGTTGATTTAGAACCGTGAATCTTGCAATCGTACATGAAAGATATAGGCTAGGAATTTTTGAAGTAAATAGTCAATTTAGCTTCCAAAAACAATTGCATGTGAATTAGGTAAAGTTGGAGATATAGTGTGTAAAGTTCTAGAGAGGGTTGTTAATTGCTGTACTTCTTAGGCAGCTTTTGTTACACAAAATTTTAAGTAATGAGTTAATGATGTTTATAACTTTGCCAATGCTTCTGCATGTTTTGTCCCAAGCCTGCATAAAGGATAAGGGTTGGCATCAAGAAAGGCATCTACCTATCTAAAATTTTACCATTTGTAATTGTATGGATCTTAGTTAGGATCCATGCCCCCAACACCCTTTGGGTATCAGGTGGAAGTAGAAAAAGAAGAAGAAGTTAATGATATTTATATTTTGTTGAAATGTCTTAGGGGCACTCTTGTGTCACTCAATTATCCCCTATAATTTTATTTTGCATGTTGTTAGGTGAACACATATCCGATGGTTAGGGGTTTTACGGCAATTGGAACAGGAGGAGACGATTTTGTGCAAGCTATGGTTGTTGCTGTTGAATCCGTTCTTGAAAAGTCTATTCCAGAGGTTTGAGGAAATTCTTGCCAACTTGTAATAGCTATGTTTTACCGTCTGGAAAACACATAATTTATTGGCTAGTTCATGCACTTTTGACTGATATTATGAGGACAATCTATGCTTTATATCATAATCACTGCACATGAAATAAGACAGACATATATAAATGAGTCAAACAGAAAAAACTGGGGCTTTTAATTGAAGTATTGAGTTGCGGATCATACACCTTATCTTTCTTTATAACCCACTTTCTCGTTTGCCTTTCCCTACCACAAAATTGCATATCATACTATTAGAAATACATGGTAATGTAGACAATTGTTAGAGAATCTATGTACTTGTAAGTAAAACACAATGATTCGTAAAAAGTAGTACTTTAAAATGACTGGTTCTGAAGGATAGGTTCCTACTGTGAACCAACAAGTTAAGAAAAGACTGCCATTCAAATAAGATTAGGCCACTAAATACCACTATAGGAGTAAACATCTTAGTCTGAGACTCTGAATGAAGGTGTACTACATGAAATGGCCATTCAGTTCAAAACACTTAACTATCCAAGACTAACTATAATGAGTTTCTTTGCAAATTTTGGGGAGTGCATATTCACGTCCTTATGTGAAGACTGTTGCATTTGCAGTTTATGGAAATGTGTAGAAAGTAAAGCTGATTGTGTAATCTTTTCGGAAATCATGCGAAAAGTTTGCTTATTCATATTTTGCTAAAGATTAATGTTGAAGTACGACAGTTGAACTATCACCTTTATGCAATGTTTTTCTATAGGCAAGCTGGGTAGCATTTGCAAATCTTCTTGATATATATTATTTGAAAAGTAAATTATTGACAAAACTTTGTCATTTCTTGAATGGATCCTAGGTTAGGAACCATGACCTTGACGTCTTGTTTGGATAAAGTGGAAGAAGAAGAAGAAATAAAACTAGCTTTTCCTTTGTTGTCTACTTGATGGTTCCCAACACCTATCTTATTTAATGGTCTTCTTTTTTGTTAATTGTGTCAACCAGTGGAAGGAACCATATTAAATTTGCCACTAGTTTCATTCTCGTTGCCTTGACTTCTCACTATATCTTTTGGAGTATCTATTACTCTCAATGATTGTAAACAATCTCTTTTTGCTGTTATTAAAAAATGGCTTGTCACACTTTGTCCATTTTTGTAAGTCAAAACCAACTATTCTCTTGATGTGAAAAGTACAATTAAATTTTTACTTGCATTTGCATTTGTTGTGCTTTTCCACCTATCCTGAATTAGTATCCTCTGTGCTTGAGATGATTATGGAAATCCTGCTTTAGTACCAATCTAAGCTGCCTTAATTTTTTATGCATTTTGGAATGTGAATTTCCTGTTTAATGGCTCTCTGAATTTTATTTATTAAAAGATATCTACTGAAGTCTTGGAAATGTATTTGTATTCCAGGGTAAAGTGTTCAAACTGTACAAACACGAGTCTTTCTATCCTTTGGTGTCTTCTGTGGGTTTCAATATGTCTTAATGGTTCAGTCCTTTGGCATCTTCTGTGGGCCTCAATGTGTCTCAGTTGATATATTCAGAATAAACTCAGCGGCCTTGATTATTTTCGCTGCATCTGACAGGATAATATGCACTGCATGGTGAAGCTGCATCTGTTAGGTGGAACCCTCTTTTTCAGCTTTCCTGCTCTGTTGACAAATAGGCTCCCATTGACACTGCCACCATCTGAAGTGCTAGAGTAGTAAAACAGAATACCTGTCTTGATAGTGGTCATGTGCATGTTGTTCTCGAACTTGAGCATTTTGTTTGTGTTAGCATCCCAGTTTGTATTGATAGTGGTCATGTGCATGCTGTTCTCGAAGTTGAGCATTTTGTTTGTGTTAGCATCCCAGTTTGTCTTGATAGTGGTCATGTGCATGTTGTTCTCAAAGTTCAGCATTTTATTTGCATTACCATCCCAGTTTGTCTTGATAGTGGTCATGTGCATGTTGTTCTTGAAGTTGATCATTTTATTTGCGTTAGCACCCTAGTTTGTCTTCTAACTATGATATTTAATGGTAACATTTGCCATTTATCCTCTCCACCCCATCTCTCTCCCCTCCCCCCTCCTCCCTCTATCAAAGGTTAATTTAGGTGTGACATCCACTTGCTATTTTTCTTTTGCATGGTTTAATTGATTTGAATGTGAGAAGTAAAATAAAGGCACATTCACACAATACAAAAATTCGTTTTGGGGACACCAGTCTAGTTGGAATAACTTGTAGATGATATTGATGATGACAATGGCGATCTTTGGTGTTAGGAATTATTGTTTAGATGATAGTTATCTTTACAATTTTATAAAGGCTGATTTTTTGGTATAATTTTATTTTCATTAGTTCCAAACATAAGTAGGAAAACATGCAAACATGCAAACTTTTTATCCAAATCATTGACTTTAATTGCCTAAGATAATCTGTAGCTTTAAATCTTTTAAATAATTCAGATACTTCTCTAGATGATTATTTTTTACTCACAAAACTCCTTGTCAAAGCAGGATCATATTACACAGAAGTTGTCTTCTAGGGGGAAATATGTTTCCGTAAATATTGGACCTGTGCAGGTTGTTTCGAGTGAGCAGGTGAAATCCGCCTCCACCCTCTTCTTTCTCAGCAAGATATGCCCCACAGACATGAAAAACTTGTATGCGTGCTTATTTACTGGACGATTAAGTAGAGTTTATAATTTAAAGCCTAGATGACCTCTATTAAGAATTACTTTTGGTGCTTACTTCTTGGGCAATGTTTCCAGTTTTTGCAACCATTTCATTGTTACTAGCATCACTTGCTATTGTCATGGCCGTGCCAATGAGGAGTTCTGAACTGCGATAATTTGTTGGATAAGCTGAACTTTGATAATGGAAAATTTAATAACAAGAAAAATCTACAAAAGCTCCTTTTGCTGATGTCTCCCTTCTTATGCAGGTTCAAGCTGTATACAATGCCATGCGACGAGACAATCGGATGAAGTATTTTCTGTAGCATGTATATGGTTGTTTATGCTTGAAAACGCACCTTGCTTACCAGGTTTTTATATGGAGGGAAAGGTAACTTTTCTTTCAAACGACAGCTGCAGTTATGAGCTTTCCTTGGCGGATCTGTTCTATTTCCCTTTTCTTATAGGAAAAAAAAATGCCTGGCATGGTTATGGTTCATTTTTTATCTATATCTAGGTATGGGGTGTATGCATGATTTTTAGGAAGTAATTAAGCTTTTAGTCCCAAGCCTGATCTCGAGATATTAATCTTATAATTTTTAGTTCTTTGGTGGACAAAAGCTCTTCTTTACCATTGAAATTGGGCATTGGACATCCCAAAAGAAGTTGAGTTGTGAAGTGTTCAGACCATCGACAGCAGACATCAACTTGATTGTTAAAATATAGTCTCAAGTCTCAACCACTCCCTGACGAAAATTTCTTTGCTTGCCAACGATCAGTTTTCTTTGACAAATACTCTTGTTTTTAGACTTCTTCGTTTTCGTAGCTGATTTGATTATACTTTGTGGGCCATGTGATAGGAACCTTATCAAGTCATTGACAACTCCGAGGGGTCTATACAGCAACAAAATTTCAAGATTATATCTTAGGCCTTGACCAGTCTAAGTTGATTTCTCAAATATTCAATTCCTTTTGTTATGCATTACCAACTTGTCTTTTTCCCTGAGCGTACGTGAGGCATATCTCTATTGGCATAATTGGGAATGTACCACCCCCAGTTTATTTTGCTATATTGCGTCGCAGTCAGCTGGTCTCTGGTCTTCACTTGCACAACTCAAGCGTCACCTACAAGGTGATCGGTATGGGGGGATTCCATTGATCTATTATGTAACAAACAGTGAGCCTTATTCAATCAATCATTTGGCTGTTGCTTACCTAATGCTCAAATCTTATCTTATAGCACAGTATTGGGTTGCTACATCACTGTGGTGGTGTTGTCCGTTTACACAGCTTAAATGGAAGTTGTATAAACAAATTTTAATTTCTGGGTTTTACTTCAAAGAATAGATATATTGTTATTTGTTTACACAGCTTAATTGTAAGCTATGTAAACAAATTTTAATTTCTTAATTTCTCGGTTTTACTTCTTCAGATAATAGATGTATTGTTATTTGTTTACACAGCTTAATTGTAAGCTGTGTAAGCAAATTTTAATTTCTGGGCTTTACTTCTTCAAATAATATAGATGAACTTGTAACCACTGACATGATCACTAGGGAATTTTTATTACGAGGAGTTATAACTTAATAAGCTTTCTATATAGTTATTTGACATGATTTCCAGGAAACGGTGGCCTGGGTAGAACCCATGATTAGTCTCCATCAATCCACCAATAATTCTACCCTTCCTAGTATAAAAACTCTCCCCACTACATTTCTTAATTGTTGGCTCTTGTGGCTGGCCCCCTGTTCTCTTTCTATAATGTCTCCATCAAATTAGAATAAATAACTATTGGGTGACCTGGTTCTGCTAATTTAATGTTAAACATGGGATTATTTTTGTATTGTTTCTAATCAAGTTGCAGAGGTGTGATTGGAAATGAAAAACATAAGCATAGCTTATTACAACCTTCAGTAGATATTGACTCGGTCTTTTTGCTTGCATGTTGACTCTGCAGTAGGAACTAGTTTCCTGTTGTGTTTCCTCTATGTAGCTGGTTCTGTTACTGCTCGCACTCGACCATTAAAAAGTCAATCAACAACCTAGACTTGGTGTAAGGTCCAAGATGTTTTTTAATGGATGGTCTCACTTTCAATACTTAGTGGGGTGATCGGAAATGATGTAAATCACAGTAATTATGATGTAAATCAGTTGTTAAGTTGAGCTGTAAAATTTGATATTTTGTAAGATCGAATAAAAACGAAGCATGATAATTGTCATCAGCATGTATAAATGCCAAAAAACTTGAGTTGTGAATAAATGCCTAATTGTAGCCACCTCATTGAGTCTTCCGGCCTTATTAAGCGTAAGACCTTTTATCTAACTTAGACTTATTATTGGCTTGAGTGCTTTATTTGGTGTGATGGGAAGTAGTAGCTTGGAAAGAAGGGGACCTTTTTTTTGGGATTTTATTTATTTTGGATTTATTTGAAGAGGTTATTTATTTATTTATTATAATAATAATAATTATTATTTAGGGAATTTGATTGCAGTCTTACAAAAGTGAGTGAAGACTTGCCATGAAAAATTGTTCTCCAATTGTACAAGAATTTAGTTAAAAAAAAAACTGTACTAGACTTCTTGTTCCTGTTGAGGTGAATTGATATCGTCAGTGTCGGCTTGTTCTCCATCGTTGGTGCTTATTTTTAATTTATTAAGAGCCCAACCACTACCTCAACATCTCAAATACAATAAACATAAAATAAAATAAAAATAAAAATAAAAAAGCTTGGTCTTAGCTACTAAGTGTAGGAATATTGTTTTTGGCCTCCTTTCCCAAGACGCTCATCTCCTCCCGTCATCCAAATACCAAGACCAGATCACTTGGTGTTTTTCCGATTGATGAGAAGCCATTTGCGAAGAGAGATAATGGGTAAAAACATGGAGGATCAGGTCATCCTTCATGCAGGATCCAAGGTACATACAAGCACAACTTCAGACTTTGTTTTATATTACCAGAATCAAATTTGATCACAAGCAGATAGCTTCTATGGCTGATGATAATACAGGCACTGGTAGCATCCGAATACCAAGAGGCGAGGTTCTCTCGCATGGCCATGTCCCCCGTCGAAACTAGTAGACCAAGTAGCATGGTTGTCAAGGTATGCATACACAAACTAAAAGTTCAAATCCAACCAAACCCGTCTCAAATTTCACATTTCTCTTGATCTCAATACTAGTAATCATGTACATGATTGATAACAAACAGAAACCCAAATCCGTGATCCCTCCACACGTAGTAGCAGAAGCAATATCATCCCTCCATGGTATAGACTTGAGATGGTCCGGACCCATAACCCCCAACGAGATGCAATACGTAGAAAAATACGTACTAGCCAAGTACCCACAATACTACAACGGCCTCACAGAGGAAGGTGACAAGAACGACCTCTACATGACCCTCTGTCTCTCCAATCTCCACGGCAACTCTCCGGCCAACCCTGCCATAGACGACAAGCACAGGTCACCATGGAACTCTAGTGTTCATTCTTCTCCCTACCTAAGCAGCGAGGTCATCGCCGGCAAGACCCAGTTAGAGCCGTCCAGATTGCTAGACATATTGAACAAGAAAACATCCTTTCCGGGCACCTTCGTCTCCATACCAGAGGTCCAAGCTCGGAACAAAGTGTTGAGGCACTGCGGATTGAGGGAGGAGGAGTACTTGGTGCTGTTCACGGCTGGCTACAAGGAGGCCATGATGATGGTTGGGGAGAGCTACCCTTTCTTCCGATATAACTACTACATGACCATACTAGACGAAGAGGTGGATTGTATACGAGAGTTTGCAACCTACAAGGACTCAAGGGTGATCCCTGCACCGGAGACATGGTTGGACCTTAGGATAAAAGGGTCACAGTTGAGCCAATACTTTAGGAGGAAATGTAAGCACAGCCCGAAGGGTCTCTTCTCCTACCCGGCCGATCTGAGGGGGACGAGGTATTCCATGCATTGGATCTCTGAAGCTCATAGGAATTCATGGCATGTTCTTCTTGATGCATCTGAGTTGGTTGTGGGGAAGGAACCCCTCAACCTTGCTCTCCACAGACCGGATTTTGTGTTGTGTCCGTTTGATAACAGTCACCGGGTGCAACCCTCGAGACTGACCTGCTTGCTGGTCCGGATTCAATCGTTCGACTCGTGTTCTACCTCTTGATTTTTGTTGGTAATTTGATCCAATGCAAGAGCAGGCTAGCGATGAATTGTCCGTAAAAACTTTGATTGGTGATCAATTAATTGACGTCTTTTTTCTTTATTTTTTTGTATTTGTACTTTTTTATTAATCTGCTGAAGATCTTGGGGTCTTAATTTGATGAACAGAGTTGTGTATTTGAAGTAGTCGGTAAGATATATACCTGATTGTTTGGTATCAGCTTAACTGATATAAAAATCAGTTAAAAATAAAATCTAACCATCTTTTTTGATGGTATGCTTGTATTTTTTTATTTGAACTTGTTAAAAATAAACTCATCATACAACCATTATTGAAATCTGAGAATTCATATTTATTTCAGTTGAGCTACCTCAGCCGCTTTATGCAAGCGAATTTTCTTTTTTCTAAACAAAAAAGTGATAACATTTAAATATGTGTTTGTTTTAGGGATTTTAGTTTTTACTGGGTAGGATATCACGTTATGTGCTACTTGCACTACATATTGACTTAAGGTCGGTGAGCGATAATTACAAGCATTTATCACAAATAGTTAAATCCTTATATAAATGCTTCGGGTCTTATAAAGATCACAAAAATGAAAAAATAATGCAAAACTAATTTAAACACAAATGATTAATAAATAAGTAAGTTCAAAGACAACAAAAATCAATTGTAAAGTTGTACGTGTGTAAAGTGCAATAAGTTCAAATGCAAATTATTACTTGTTTTGATGAACTAGTCAAATTATACAAATAGTGATATAACATAAAACTTGAGAACACTTAACTCCCAAAGTCAAGTAGATAGGAGTTAAGATAATGTGAAAAATAAGTAAATACAAATGAGAGAGAGTAAGCACACATTATCTTAGCTTGAATAAGGAGTAGGTCTTCATAGCTTAAATAGGGTAACCAATTTGTAGCCTTGCAAGCAACTAGCTATATCTCCCATCACAAGCACTCTTCAAATGCTAAGGAAGTGTGTATTATAAACACCCATAGAGCTTCCAACAAGCTTTCCTTCACAAGGAGTGCTAAAGATCCTATCTCACCAAGATCCAAAAACCTTTGGAGCCAACCACCTAGAAGCTGCACCTTCTCCAATTACATTCTCTTTTCAAACAAGATGTTTCCACACACACATCTGTACCTTGGAAGCTTACAACTAGCTCAAAGGCACTTGAGTAATCTCACACAATCAAAATCCCTCATTAGTATATAAACAAACAATTAAGAATACAAACTAGTAGGTAAAACCACTCATAATACAAAGTTGAACTTTCTAATTTGCACTAAAAAAGTCTACGATTCAAAAGAGACTTTCCAAGCCCCCCCCTATTTATAAGGTTCCATAGACTCTCTAAAAATGGTCGTCATTGGAGTTTGAACACTCTTTTTATTTTTTTCAATGACCAATTTGGGGAATTTTTTCATAACGATTAACTATTGAACGATCAACAGAACAACAACCGAACATTTACTCATAACTAACCACGTCAACTTTAGCTGCCAAATTGTGATCAAAGCCTTACTGAAGTTTCCTCAACTTCTGATCCTTTGCACCATGTCAGCCCTAAGGTTTCCAAATCAATTGAAGAACCCTTGACCGAAATCTTGTTGAAGTCCTCCTTCGCTCCGCTCCACGTCATCCCTATGTTCTTCTAAGCACTTAGATTACCAAACTCTCAACCAAAGGTCTGCAGAACTCTCATCCAAAAGTTTCATGAACTCTGACACTTGTTCTGTCAAACCAAAGGTCTTCGGTTGCTGAACCACTAATCGAAGGTCAACCGAAAGTCAACTGAAGGTTAAACTCATTTTTTCATTGGCTTACACCTCATGTCTTTGGTTGCCAAAGTCATTACCGAAGTATAATCAAAGTCTTAACCACTTCGACATTTTATTCAATTCTTCTATCTTCAAAACATTAAATGATTGTTTGGTTTTAACTCTTGATCATAGAGTCTTAAGATCTTATTACATCAAAACATTGCTTAACATATGTAAATTTAATTTTATAGATAAAATATAATGAGCCACCTCAGCCGGCCGAGGGTTACCCAAAAATACGGAGGATATAAAAATAACAATGTAAGCACATGCATCATAACATAAGGTAAACTAACTATGCAAAAGCAAGTTCCACAGCCTCTAAATCATTTCCCATAGTTACAATTATAACTGAAATAATATAAAAAAAATTCTAATTTTTATTCGTTAATTCTTCCAACCTAAGTTGTTAAGAGAACTACCAACCACACCCTTAATCATCAGTCTGAAATTGCTCACATGTAGTCACAAAACAACATTAGTGATAAAACCACTAAGTCATATAATTATGTGAAATAAATCAATATATTCCAAATTATTATTTATCAAGTATTTTAGTGATTATGAGTCTATGCTAAAATCTGAGAAGCAGATTGTTCAGTCCTTAATGCAAGGTCAAGATTCATGCAGCCGAGAATGATCATTATGCTCTCTTTCTAATCCTTAAAATTATCTTTAAGTATTAGAACTAAATTGGTGTTGACAGAAATCATATGGGCAGATTGATTAACTGGATCCATAGAACAAAACAACATGCCTATAATAAGATTAATAATTCAATCAATATTTAATTCCATTAACAGATACCTAGCACAACATTAATATTTAGTTTTTGGATAGAAATATTAATTTGTAAGTGGTACTCTTAATACACTAATCAAATATAGATAATAAATCGTGATAAATAATAAACCTTCCTTTGGGCCGATGTATTATCCACATGAAACTTTGATAATTATCTCATATTTAGTACATAAATGAATCTTAGTACAATAATCAAATATAGATAATAAATCCCGTCAAATAATAAATCTTCTTTTGGGCCAATTTACTATTCACACAGAAATATAATAATTATTCCATATTTATTACAAAATGAGTCTTAGTGCAGTAATCAAATATAGATAATCCTGTCTAATAATAAACCTTCATTTACGCTGATTTATCATTCACATAAAAATTTGATAATCATCTAGTATTTATTACTACAAATGAATATATAATTCTGTTAAATATTAACCTTTCTATGGGCTCATTAATATTCGCATAAATTAAATACCCATAACTGTCTTAATATTAAAAATAAATTAATTTTCACAAAAGAGGCTATTTTGGCAGTATATTGATAATCATAACTGAACCAAATTTGATAATCCAAACTGAAAGGGTATAAAAGTATCTTTATTTGAAATTTCTGAAATTATAACCTTTTATAACTTTATTTTCCCCACTTGATATTTTATCAAAAGTGGACCTTCATTTGGGGATAAATATCTCATTGACAAGTTTCTTGTACTTTCCTTTAACCCTCTGTAGAGTTAAATGAGATATATAACTAGATAGTTCCAATCCATAATTTAAATACAAATAAAACCTAATTTTCAACGATTTAATATGAAGTTGGCTCTGATGCCACTTGTTAGATCTTTATAGGTTAGATCTTTATAACTTAACCTTAATGTCTTCATATCAAATCATCAAAGTGAATAAAATTAAATAGTGGAAGCGTACCTGAATCCACGAAAGAAAGTTAATTATTTACCACCATAGGTTTTGATCTTATGAATCCAACAATAGTTTTCAGCACCTGATTTCTAGACGATGGGATACCAGAACGATAACTGGTTATGAATTTAGTAACCATAGCCTTCTTATTTATAGTCTTAGTTTCATAATTTTAATTTCACCAATCATAAAAGAGAAATTACGAAAATAGTATCTACACATTAAATTATACACCTTTATTTATAGTATTCACATTGAATTCCACACATTAATTTATAGTCTATAATTCTTAACTTTAATAGATCAATTTAATTTAGGCCAACTTTAAATAATATCATATGATATAATTCTTGATTCATGCATATATTTATGTCCAATATCTAATAATCTTCCACTTGAACTATATATATATATATATATATATATATATATAAAGATAATTATATATAACCTTATGTGCTCCAAAACAGACGACATTATTCTAAAATAACAATGTCGTCCATTAATCAATGTTAATATAAGATCAAGACAATTTTAATTAGATTTATCATATCTAAACCTATCCATGGTCACATACATCAATATAATTAAATGACATAAATAATTAATTTTGCTGTAAATCAGATATTTGATATAATTTAATCTCTTATTGGAAAATTCCCTTGACTAATTTACAAAATTATATATATATATATATATATATATATATATATATATCATATAACATAAATATGTAACTCATATAGCCAATGCAAAATATACAGGTAACCCATGAATATATTGAACTTATGTCATTTTAATACTTCAAAATATTCCAGCACTTAGTAGTCCCAAAAACAAAATCATAAAAACTGTTTTATTTCAAGACGTACAAACATTAATAAACTAACAATGTAAATATATAAATTATCAAAAAAATAAAATTAAACAATGTAGTTAATGTATACACTTCGATCCTTTCGGCTTTGAACTGTTGGGCATGCATATCCTAGAATAGTATATGAATAATTAGGTTAACTATGCAGAGGTTTATATATTACATTCACTTAAATATGAATACTAAGCCATACACTTAAATATTTAAAATATATGAATACTTACGCGTAGTATGAAAAGTATGCAAGTATATGTTACGTTCACTTAATTAGCATATAATATCGCGTTCTAGTACAATGACGACAATGCACATATAGTAAAGACTCCTGCACAATGCGTAGGTGTTAAATAAGATAATTTATAAAAAAAAATATTGAGATAAACATATTTAGTGTCTTCATGTCTTACAGTAAATGACAATAGTAAATAAATACAAATAAAAATATATAGTTTGGGAAAAACTAAATATTGACGGAAATGGTAACTGAAATGCTTCTATTATTCTTATAAAAATGGTAAAAAAGTAAGGGTTCTGCTGTAATTTGGTTGGTTGATAAGTTTTCATAATGAGAGAATATTGT
Organism: Piper longum; assembly: GCA_032619315.1. Taxonomy (NCBI): domain Eukaryota; kingdom Viridiplantae; phylum Streptophyta; class Magnoliopsida; order Piperales; family Piperaceae; genus Piper; species Piper longum. Next base: position 15,867 of record JAVDBV010026059.1, read on the forward strand.
TTGTTAAAATTTTTTTTATAATTAGTTATAAAAAGAGTACTTGCTATAATTTTCTAAAGTAGTTTATTAGTTTAAAAACTACAATTAAAAGCGCGCTAGAAAGCATCTCAGCTTTTAAAGAGAAGGTAGATGTTGTTCGCTCCATTTCTACGTGGAAATCTTTGAAAAAGAAATTAAATAACATTCAACCACATGAAAATCTACAAGTAAATATATTAATAATAATAAAAGCAAAACTAAATATCGGTTTTTGGTTAAAACAAAGAGATTTAGCAAATCTACATAGAATAAAAATAAAAAATAATTATGAATTTAATCATTATCATCTATTTTCTTATTCAATTATGTTCGTCTAAACCATATGATCACATGCCTTGGCCTGTGTGATCGCACCCTTAAGGGAAGCTGTAAAACCCACGATTCGAGTCAGAGTTTTATATTAGAACCGGTCGGTTCAACCGTTATTTTCGAGTCGAGTATGTTTGAGAACACGTGTACTGAGCCGACGCCGGTCGCGTGTATGAGCTATGAGGGGTCATGTGTACCCAAGTAAATGATGATAACGTCATGAATATAGCAGAAAAGAATGAGTTATCAGAATATATGAGAGTATGCAGTCCAGTTTTTTTATTATGTAGTTTGATCGTAGAATTAGTTTTCGGCCGTTTACCACTTTAGGACGCGTTACGGGCACTTTGGGTGGGTTGATAGTTAAGCATGTCATTATAATGTTTTGGTGTTTATTTTATTTTATGGGATTTTTTCCGATTTTTTTGGATTTGTTTTAGAATTTATTTTGAGTAAATAATTATTCTGACTCGATACGGAGACAAATCAAGTAATATTTACAAGAATACCACCGTGCTTCTCTTTTCTTACCCCTGACACGCTCTTCTTCCAAACCCTTGCGTCACCCCCCATGTGTGGCCGCCGCCGTCACTGCCGGCGCCGCCCGGCCGCAGACCAACGCCGCTCCCTCCCATGACACGAGCCCTGGCCCCTGTCCGGCCACCACGACGCCGAAGTCGCCGCCACAAGCGCCGCGGCCGCGACGCATTCGCGCCGATTTCGACGCCAGCGACCGCTGTCGTGGTAGAATGTGAAAATATTTATATGGTTAAATAATCAATAGTTAAATAATCATAAATGTGAAAATAATTATAACTCACCCTATCATATCAATTTTATTATGTTTTTCTAAATTACATCGTAACTACTTATCATGCTTAGACTACCTCATTAGTCACTTAGTCCTCATCATTCTTAATCACATCATATAATTCATCGTTTCATTCACATTTAGGCATTTATTATATCAATTACTCAACCCTAGCTGGCTGTCTAACAATGATCAATTCTAAATAATAAACTCGGAGGTAATTATACCTCACATTGTCGACAATTGGCGACGATTAGGGTTTCGTCATGTGTGCATCCCGAACCTCGAATTCGGCGCTCGACGGCATCCAAAGCTCGATCGGGTTCATCTGGATGAACTCCGCTAAAGATCCAGTGAATTCCAGCGAATTCCAACAATTCCTATTTTCCGGAAGGTGCCGACGGTTTTCCGATGGGTTTCTATGGTTTTCCGGCAACTCTCCAGTGGTTTTCTGGAAACAATCGCCGGTGGCGTCTACTGGTTGGATCGGGGCCGTATAAGGTACTATTGGAACCACCTCGGCGAGCCCGGCGTGTCTGTGGTGT
>JAVDBV010026063.1:1244-12256 GCA_032619315.1 Piper longum
CCCCCCCCCCCCCCCCCCCCCCAGAAAATTCTTACATCATGTCAGACTCAACAAATTTTCTTAAAAAAAAAACGCATTTGGCCATTAGAAGGGAAGAAAACAAAGTAAAAATGGGTACTTAAAGACTGTTTGATCGACATAAAAATAATGTAAGTAAAAAAAAATTTATAAAATAGAAATGCAATGAGATAAAATGACACAAAGAGTTTATCTATTAAAAAAATAAAAATAAAATGTTTGCCTCCAAAATTTCTTTTAATTTTTTTTATTTTCAGAAAAAAATATTATTTTTAAAATTTTTTACACAAATTTACTTCAAATTAATTTTTTTTTAATACAATCAAATATTTAAAAAATTTGTGAACTCCAAATTTTATTAAGAGAACCAGACAATCCCTTACTTAGAATTGGAAGAATCAAAATTCCATGAATGCACAACAGTACTGGTGAGGAGTGCAGGGCCTATAGGTGTAGCTTGACCCACAAAATAAATAGGCTCTATGCCTTGCGTCGGTGCTTTCCGCATCACAGGCTCCACCTCCAACCTACGAATAATCCCCGGCCAATCTCTTTTCATAGCTGTTCAAATCTAGATTAATTTCTCTGTGATAATTAATTTGAAAAAAAACTTGATTTTGAACTCAATTTAAAAGTCAAATAAAAGGGATTTAAATTTATGTCTGATCTTTGAAGTTCGATATTTCATATATGAAAAAAAAATAGACCTTATTTATATTTGATTTCTTTTTGATAAATTAATTAAAAGAATAGAAGATCATAGTATAATAATAATAATGTCAAATAAAATATGCATGGCCGTGTTATTTTGTATTTATAATAAAAAATTTAATATAGTTTGGTATATACAAATAATATTTTTTGTTTTTAGTTATATCGAATTTAAATCAACTCGAATACTAATTAATTTGATTAAAAATCCAAGTCAACCATGAACCGCCCTGAGAACAAGCATAGATGGAAATCAATTAATATATAAAACTTATATCCTTTTAGTGCTTTTACAAACTTCTGCCCATTTGTTTCACCTCCCCCAACCAATCCCTGAGTAAAATTTTGTGCTAACGCCTCTTACAGACGCCCAAGGAGACACCCTTAAGCTTGACCGTTGATGATGGGGATCATCAATGGTCAGGCCCATGGACGTCTCCATGAGCGCCTGCAGCAGGCGTTTCCAATTCCTGCTCATCCCCAACACCAATCAGCCACCCCTCATGACTCCTTCAATGTGACTATAGTGCCCTCACACACCTTACAATTGTCAATGGCATATATTTTTCCTAATATTATATATATATATATATATATACACATTAATTTGATAAACTCATGCATTATTATAAAAATGTAATTGGTTGGTGTTAATAGCTTGCTAGTGACATTAACAACACATTAAAAATGCAATTATTAAGTTTGAGCTATATTATATTAGTACAAATATAAATAGGACAACTCTTTTTTAATCTTCTCAAATTAACTTCGCTATAATTTTTCACGGTGCACATCTTGAGCTGCAATTGCCTTAATAAAAATTTTAAATAATTCAATTATTAAGTTGAAATTTGTGAAATTTTTTTGTTGTGATATTTATTCTCGTTAAACTCAATTGACATGGATACAGGTCATTTTGGTCAATAGGAAAAAAAGATCAGCAAATTCGTACTTTATTTATTAATAAGTATACAATAAAATAGAATGTTTGATCAATATATGCTAAAAGTAATTACCTAGTTGCTAAGCCTCAATTAATTTATTTTTATTTCTTCTAGGAGTCTTTATATATTAAATTATAGATGCCTGTCATATGGCAAATAACTTTCTTCCACCACTCAAATCATAATATCCTTTATCATAAATTCTTCAACATTAAATAAAAAAAATTATAAAAATATGCTACATAAAATAATTAGCTAGTCATCAAAAAATTATCATGACAAAAAACACATAAGAAATAATTTTTTTTAACATATTTTAAAAATATATATTTTCTCGTCCTACTTGTGTATTAACCTAAGTATGCTTGCTTACTATCGACTAAAATTTTAATTAATACTAAAATTTCTACTCAAAGGCAATCGAGTCAACAGTGCATTCAAATAATTGTAAGGTAATTATATTTCTATTTAAAATGGGCAAGAATATATTCTGATCATCTGCCAATATATATATATATATATATATATATATATATATATATGCATATATATGTATGTATATATATTAACTTTGAGTTGAAATATGAAATATAAGAGAATATCCATTGGAGATTTTAGAAATATTTATCGGTTAATTGTCATCATAAATAAATATACTAATCCGATGTTATATTAATAATAATTTCTTAGGGTTAGTAATTACGTTATAATTGTATGTATGAAGGGGCAGGGAGTGTAATTTGGGGAGGGGGAGAGGATCACAAAACATACGCTGCTCAACCTCCACACACAAAGACGCGAAGACACAAAACATAATAGAAGAAAGGTGACGGTGGGTGGGAGATACAACCCAAGCCTTCTCTCTTCTCTTACTCCTCCTCCTTGCCACCTTCTTCTTCCTTCCTCCATATCCCATCCCACTACACCCAATTCCTTCACCGCCCACAACCCTCCTTCTCTTCATCTTCCCCTGCACCAACCTGCTTCACCTCTGGTAAGCCTGCCAACTCTTTGCTTCTTCTGTTTCTTCTTCCATGGGGTGGTGCTCGTGTTTCTGCCTTGTAAGGTCTTCCAATGCTTGTGTTCATGCTGTTTTTGGCTTGTATGTGATGGCTGTTTTTCTGCTATGTCTGTGTTTGCGTGGTTCTTGGGGGCTCCTGGGTGTTGGTTCCATGGAGGGTGGTGGTTGGCTGGGTAGCTAGCTGGTTGACTTGGGTCAGTACTATTTGGGAATTCTTCTTTGTTTCTTTACTGATTCTTGTTTTTTTCTTTTTCTGGGTTTTGGAAGTTGGTTTCTTGTTTACATGTTCTTTTCTTTTTGTATGGTTCTGAAGTGTGGACTGGTCATGAGTTTGTAACCGGAGCTGGCTCATGCAGAATTCTTTTTTCTTCCCTTGCTGTTTACTGATCTTGATCCTGCCTCCCTTCGTGTCTATGTTGTGTGTAGAAGTGCATTGGTCGTTGTGTGTACGTGTTTGTTTTGGTTATCCCCCAAAGATCATGTCAATGGGGTGGCCGGCAATTGGTTGGATCTTTGGGTTCTGCAAGTCCAGCGTTTCTTACTTGTGTATTCAGTTGATGATTCTTCTTTCTTTCTGTCAACCTTATCAAAACTAATCAAGGCTGGGGTGTACAGTTTGTCCCTCGACTTTCGGTCTATTACATTGCTGTTACTTAGTTAATTCGAGATTGTAAAACTCACTTTGTGATTCTTTTCATGAATAGCTTTTAAGTACATTAAACTGTTGTGATTGCAAAAGGACTATCCAGTTGCTCTCTCTGTGTACTGGTTCAACCATATTCTATCTCTGAGGTACCTTAATGTATTTAAAACTTGTTTTTATGCATGCGGGCCGCCTTGAGGAGGATTCTTTTTACTCTAGTCTTTCATGGACGAGCATGTGTTACTTATTGTCTGCTTCAGCCTTTCTTTTGTCACTGTTCAGAAAAGAAGAAAAAAAATTGAGTCTTGCCTTGATGGCATAACGACTATTGAAGCTAAAAGTAATCATGCATTTTAATGGTTGTCTATGTTCAGGAAGTTTATAATCTTCTTCAGTTTTGTGGAATACGAGGTTCTGACTGAACCATGGTCAGCTTGCGTCGTCGCAGACTTTTAGGTCTCTCTTGTGGTATGTTGAAATCCATCCCCTATAGAAGATGATCATACATGCATTTAATGGCAAACATCTTGGATACTGATATCCTTTTTTTTTTTTAAATTTGTGTGGGCATCTTGCTGCCTTACCCAGTCTTTGAATGTAGAACTCTGTTTGGTTGACAAATTCTTAGTCCTAATCAAGCAAGAAAGAGAGATATGGAACTCTACATTTTCAATTAAAGATAAGAATGCAAATGGCAAGATGAGATATATTTTGACGTCCAAAGTACTGGATTTTTTTAACAATAATTGCTAAAAGAGAGTTTATCTTTTACACCTTCCCGGGACTTTTTGATGAAACAGTATTTTATGTTCTAAGTGACTTGAAGCTCTTCTAAACCATGATAAGCCCTCAGCAAATTCTTCCTTATCAAGGATGATGCATCTAATAATAGCCAACATTTCGTTTCTAGGTTATGTTAATTTTGGCAAAGATTTTATATTCTTAATTTGTTTTTTCTTTTGTGAACATTTAGTATATAGCCTTTGGATCATTAATTTCTTCTTAAAACTGAAATTTCAGGCCATGCTTAACCTTGATGTGCGTTCCTATTATTTATCCCGAACTTCATTTACTTCTATTTGGCAGGACATAATTTCTTTCCCATTCAGCTTGTTGAACATAATGATGGAGAGAATGATGCTAAGAACTCTGAGCAGGATGCTGACTTCTCCAAATCTCCCTGTCCGGATAACATGAATGCCATTTACTTTCCTGTGGAGAAGAAAGTATGTGGTTTGTTTATGGTTTTTCATACCATTCCCCCTGTTGGCAATTTTTTTGAACTTACACACTCCTCAAACCTTGTAAGCATGACATATTTTAAGTCATAAAAATGATAAGTGTAGATAAGACTGATCAACAAAATTTCTACTTGAGCATCTTTGAGGACTGTTTGTGTTTATTTCACAGTTCTTCCAAATGAGCTCTTTGTTAATATTCTGAAATTTTCACTATAAATATCACTTACTCTAAATCGCCGATCTTTCCTACACTAAATCGTCTAGAATATAATGTGTGTTTATCTTTTTCTAGGAAAATAGAAGAGTATCTGGGATTCAATTTTAGCTGCATCTAAAGAACAGGGGGGTGTCCCATTTATTTGCAGTTGCAAGTGGGGACTATGTGATCTCCTATATGTTGATTTTTGAAGTTCTCTATGTGAAACATGCCAAATCAGTTTGCGTTTTAACCTGATATTTTGGCATTGCAAGTGGATTTTCTAATGATATGGTAACACATTGCAATTTGCATGCAAGCTAATCCATTTAGACATTGCAAGTGAATTTTCTAATGATATGGCAACACGTTGCATGCAAGCTAATTCCAAACATTTGATTTTGTTTCATAAATTTGTCTCTTCTTTGTGGTGGATTCAATCAACATTTTCAATAAATGGCATCTAAAGTAGTTCACATTACGAGATGATAACTTCTTCCTCACATGCATAACTATAGTTGTTTGGTTGCAAGCAGATCCTATACTATAAAAGAATGATCAAAGAAACTATAAATGCATTTATTATTCCTGTTAACAAGTGCCAACACTTATCCCTTTTACTGTGAATTAAATAACTTTCCTATCTCTTGGTCATAATGTTTTTTTCTTATGAAAAGTAAAATAATGTGTTTTCTTGTCCTGTCTGTTTTGATGTCACAGAATAAACTCTGCAAAAATGCGATGCTTTACTTATGAAATTGGAAAAATGATGCTTAAAGTAAAAATGTCTGGTTTTTTTGGAATTTACAGTTAGTATGGTTGTGTTCTTCAAATCAATGATGTGGTTGTTTTTTGCCGCCACTATTTGAGTGGTTTTTGTTTTATCTTGTCAATTTTTGCCACCACTGTGTGAGCAAATGTCAAGCTTGGTTGTAATTTGCTCACAACTTCTGTTTTATTGATTGACTGTATTCGGTTATTCCTTCTGATCTCTGATCCAAACACTTGAATGTGCAACTTTTTCTTCTTCTTCTTCTTCTTCTTCCACTGGATACCTTAAGGGTCCCTAAATTAGGATCCATGTGATTACAAATGTGTAACTCATGAAATATAATTTTTCAGGTTGATCTATCTGATGTGGTTAATGGTTCTACAAAATCTATAAAAAAGGGCCAGAACCTTCATGTTATAGGTATTTTTGGATTTTTAGAATTTTCTGAAAATCACTGGCTGTGAGTTTAATCCTTGGCCTTTTCTGCTTGGCGACAACTTTATGTATTATGCTTCACTATCCTTTCATGATGATTCTAGTCTATATATTTTGTTAGCATGATCAAACTATATGGCCTTTGTATATTTCTGTACATATGGATGGGTGTTTATTACTGTTTACACTTGCAAAACATGGATCCTGAAACTATTAGCTGCTGGAACTGACCATATTAGTATTAAGTACTACAAATTGTATTGAAACTCTAGCCATAGCTAACCTTAATAATATGGCACAAGCCCGCTCAATCTGATTTCCAAATTCCCAAATATACCTCCTAGTTGACATAGAATTTGTGAAAATTCTGTATTTTCCTTGCATAATTTCTTCTGATTATTTTGAAGGGTTTGACATTAAACGGAAAAAGAGACATCGAAGAAGGCATATGGAAGATCAGGAAACACTTGCTATGAGGGGTGTTTATTACAAAAATATGAAATGGCAGGCTGCCATAAAAGTTGACAAGAAGCAAATTCATTTAGGCACTGTTGGGACCAGGGAGGAAGCAGCACACTTGTATGACAGGTAATTTGGAAGATAATATAACTTATGAAAGTATACTGCTTGCAGTCTATCTAGAATCAGCAATAGGGTAGGGGAGGATCAATAAGGAATTCATCTAGCCTATTGTGACATGAATGTCATATATGCTTTCCTGTTGACACTCTTGCTCGTTTTGGATTAGTACTTACAGATATGACTTGTGTGTCGCAGAGCGGCTTTCATGTGTGGAAGGGAGCCAAACTTTGAGCTACCTGAAGAGGAAAAAGAAGAGTTAAGCAAGTACTCCTGGGTCGAATTTTTGACGAAGACCCGGATCGCAATAACAAGTAAAAGTAATTCTCTTCCCTTGCTATATCTACCTTATTCCGAATTTTCTCATCTAATACATTGTAAGTCTAGTAATCAAATTTTAATTTGCTTTCCTTATCAATCTTCAGAGTTGCATAGAAGGATAAGTGTAAGCAATAAGAAAATGTTTGAGACATCAGAGCGTAGTGGTGATCCGGAGCTTGAGGGAAGTGATCTTTCAGCCTCTGAGAACAGTGTTAATTGATAAGTAAAAGGAAATATACAAACAGATCAGCAGCACTATACACGTTTGTCAAATGAGATATATAGCATATATGAGAATTGGAGCATAAGTGACCAATTTAGGTCAAGTAAAGGCTGGCAAATTTGCTGTGATGATTCAATGTGGGGAAGTGTTTGTGGTGATGTTATGAAATCGCCTGGAAAATTATTCTATAGTAAATTCTTCTTATGGGATTACTTTTTTTTCTAATTCGTGAAGCTAATTCTTCTAAAAAAGTGTATAGTTGTATGCCATGAGTCTTCTTCTGCAAATTACAGACTTTTGAAAGGCGAAATTAACAAGAAAAAGAAATAATGGGCATGGAGCCAGAGATTTTGGCCTTGCTAATTTCATAGTTTGTACTATGTTCAACAAATGCAAATCGGATAGTTTGTACTATGTTAAAAAAATGTTGTGGGTAACCATACAATATTAATACTAATGCGTACTATGTTAGAAAATTACTCGAGTTCTTAACATAGTCCCTAATGTAACAGGGAAACACCTATACAGTTAAAATGTAGGGCCTTAGCTCTGACACCAAATGCACCTGGCATGGGCACATCAAAACTGTTTTATAGTTAGCATTAACTGTTCAAGCAGTTAATCAAGTAAATGGTGAGTGGAAATTATTCTCGGTTTCCTCGTGTTGTTTGCTCTTACCCAACATGGTTGTATTCCATTCCACAGCTTCCCCTGTAAGTGGAGAACCCAAAAGTTTTAGCATTGGCATTTGTCAATGGTGTGAAAGAGTTCCCTACTGTTTCGGAAATGGGAAAATCCAGATAATTCCTGAAACAGACCTCCCATCCATGTCCCTTTCATTGCAGCTAAGAGCTAATTGGATGGGAGCCATCACTTGTTCATCCATATTATATAAGCAGATATCACTATTACATTAATCCTCACCACTTCTAGCTAGATTTACAGAGCAGAGATTATATTCAATTTGCTACCAAGGAACACAAAAGCCAAGTACCCATTATACCAAGCTGCCCTTAAATTTCTCTTTGCAACAGATCAGGCGGAGTGGAAGATCAAGAGTATAACATGTACTCCATATCTTTCTTGGGTCATTTACGTGACCTTCTACTTCTCTTCCTCCTCCTCAGTTTTGTCTCTGCTCACTCTGGAACAGCAACTTTTCATGTTGGTCTCTCCTCAAACTTCTTCTCACTACTTTACCATCTTTGATCTGCATTGAAATAACTGAGAGGAGTTGTGTTTGTTGGCAGGAAACTGTGAACAGTTCAGAGGTGATGCCATTGAGTGGGCAAGGATTTGGAAACCTGGTGGTGAACGAGACGAGAAGAAGGCTGGGAGTCTTCCGGATTTGTGCTCTCTGCACCTGCTGTGGAGGCCCTTCTAGGATATGTTTTCCTTCTCCTTGTTGCTACACTATCAATTGTAACATACCCCATAAGCCTTTCGGCTTCTGCTCATTCACTCCCAAGACTTGCAATTGCTTTGGATGCCACCTCTAATACAAAGTGTAACTTTATCTTTTGTATCTTCGTGTAATTGTTTTTCTGGTTATTGTTATCATATTGCTAGCATGCAGTTTTTTTCTGGGTAAGAGCTAAGAACTGCTTTCTTGATGAGTATTGCATCATAATGTAGCGTTCATCGAACCAGCAGAAATGGTGGTGAACTGGATACATGTGAACATGATGAGGGACTTGGCCATGGACATGCTAAATCTTGTGATCAAAATGGTACAAGTGTTTAAAAAATGAGGGAGACAAGGAGACGAAATTTGGATGCGGTTCGTAAATGAAGTTGGTTTGGTTGTTCGGAGTTAGCTCATGAGGAAGTACATGAGCAGTTAGTTAAGTGTGAATTGGAATGTAAAAATTTTTGACATGGGTTCTTTTATTCAGAAATTAGTACACAACAGTAGCACGAATTATCACTTGCGATTAATCTTTGTTACATTACAATCCCATGAAATTGATGAAGAAGGGTTAAAACTCGGTTGTCAGTATTAGCTGTCGAACTGTCGGCGAGCCCCACAGAAGATAAGATCATTAATTGGCTCGGACCGTGTTTAAATATGGAACCGAAATTTCCTCCGAAAAATTACCCCCCTTATCTATTATTTTTTATTTATTTTTGATAATTTATAGTTTTTAATATTATTTATAAAAATTTTGCAATATCTCGCCAAGAAGAGAAAAATTTAGGTGGTGGGTACAGGTGCTACTACCTTGAAAGGCAGGACTTTTTGGACCATGTTTAATGGTTAGCTCACTCACTCTCACTCCAGCTTTTGATTGGTTTAGAGTCAAATAGATTTTTGGATAATCCTAAACATAGTACATTTGGTCATAGTTTTAAAAATTGGCCGATTTTATTTCGATTTAAATTGCCTTGGTTAGTGTCTGATTTAAAAAAGATGGTGAATTGCCTGTACGTAAAATCAGACCCAAAATCAGCCGACTCCAATTGATCAATTTAATTCGGCAAAAATCGATTTTTATAAACAAACGACAAAAATACCCTAGGAATGCTAATTAATAAATTTATTAAGTATAGGTAAAAATGAAATTAAAAAAACCTACATCGCTGAAGTCAGACGGGCAGCAATTGGCTATTGCGACGATGTGGGTGGGTGGGGGCGAACTGGGCTGGGGGGCGGCAGGGAGGGGGCGGATTGGGTGGGGAAGTAGTGGTGGCGGCGATGGGGTAGGGGAGCGGTGGTGGCGGTGATGGCATGGGGGGCCGGCCGAAGCGGGGTGAGGCGGCGTGGGGAACAGTCTATGCTGGCAGGGCAAGCGGCGACAGGCGGCATGGCGGCGATCGGTGGCATGGTAGGAGGAGGATGCATCAGTGACGCATCAAGAAAATCAAAGGAAAATCAATGGTTGGTGTAATTTTCGTAATTAAAAATTGACTCAAATCTCACTCGAATACAAAATAGTAATTAACTGTAAATAATTAAAAAATCCAAAAAATATAAAAAAATACCATAAACTTTTGTGTTTGTATTAAACTATAAACTTATGTATTTGTGTCAAGAAAATAGACTGAATTTTATTTTATGCATTTATGTTATGGGTTGTTAAATTTTTATATGTGACCGATTTGGATTAATTCAACTGAACCGATTCTTGATTGATTATTTATGAATCGGTCTAATTCAGTAACTTCCTCGAAAATCAATTCCAATTTCTATTTTTGTAACTATGCATTTGGTTAAGCATTTTCTAAGATAATTATTATAATAAACTAGACAAGATGTCGTGCCATCATCAATTGATATTAGATAAATTTTAATTTTATACATAAATATTTGTTGAATAATAAGATAAATTATAATGATTTAATATCTAAGATATATACTATGATTGGCAACTTTAATTGGCCTTAAAGATACATTTCATATGAATGAAAAAATGAATTATAATTATTTAATTATTTTATTATATTCTTTTCAAGATAATTAGACGTACTTTTATTAACATAAGAAATTAAAAGTTAAAGTTACTCAAGTTCCTGTAACGACCCGCCCTATCCGGGACTGAGTGTTACTAAAAGTTTAAAAGATGTTTACACATAACATGCAAGAACTTGAATTATAATACAGCAAATAAGTCTAGAATTTATAACTCATAAAAGGTAAATTTTTGTTCTGATAGCATATGACAGTTTATAAAATAACTGTCCCATAGTCTAGGACCGTTTCCCATAGTCACACTTATAACACAAGAGAATAATAGGAAGTCCAATTTATTATCCATTCGCCAAACCTAAGTCGGTAAGAGAACCGTCCACCACACTCTTAAGCATCAGTCCGCAACTGTTCACCTGCGGTCACAGAACCGCGTTAGTGATAAAACCACTAAGCCGCATAATTACATGAAACAAGTCAATATATTCCACATCCTTATTTC
>JAVDBV010026107.1:0-20076 GCA_032619315.1 Piper longum
GTGACCACCTCGCCGCCGGCTATCAGTTCGTACCCACCATCAGCACCGGAGCCGCCGCAGTCGTCGCCAGCAACAACGATTTTGCTGTCGGTTTCCACCGCCACCGCCGCCAATCGGGCCGTTTCCGGCGACGGCGAGCCACCACCGGCCAATCCGACCACCCCCCACGACGACCACCATGGCCGCAATCACCGCCGCACCCGGCGGTGATACCGCGCCTTTCCGGCCGTTTTCTGGCCAGCCAGTGGTCGGACTCCTCCGATCGTCACCGCCATCACCTTCCCCGTCGCCTCCTCTGTCGATCCCGACCGGCGGTCACCACAGCCTCGCCACCGTCGGCGTTTTCCAGTGACGAGAACCGGCTGCCCTCCGCCCGACCCGTTCGCCCGCTTACCCGAGTCCGCCAGCATGTGACCGCGTCCGCCTGGTCATGCCCGAGTTCGCCAGCTCGTATCCGTGTCCGAGTTCGTTTGCCTGTCCAGGTCCGCCCAGCCAACCCAACCCATTTTCCAGCCCGGGTTGGTTCAGGCCATTCAGGTTGGTCTGGTTCAGCTTGATTCGGTTTGGTTCAGCTTGGTTCGGTCCAGTTCAGCTCATTTTTGGACCGTTTTCGTCCGTTCTTGCGCCATTTTCGGTAATTCAAAAACTTCTATATTACTTTAGATGCATTTCACATTATTTAACATGATTTAATGTTATGAAGAATTTTCTTTAATTATTATTTTATTTAATTATTTATTCATTATTATTTATTTCTTTTTATTTATATGTTTAACATATATGATAAATGTTTATATGATTATATGTTATTATTAACATTATATTTACTTATGAATATTTGTCATGATGTGTGTGTGTATATATATATATTTATTTTATTTATTTGTTCATGATGTGTATGCCATTATTTATTTATATTTAATTGTATTATTGTGTTGTACCATTATGATATTATTAATAGTCATTATTAATTAGTGTTAAGTATTTGTTTGTTTATTTATTTACTTATTGAATTATAATATATTTATTTATTTATTTATATTTTTACTAACACGAGGATATATTGATAATTACTCGTGTTTACCTGTATATTTATATAATATTATTATATTATTATTTTATGATTAGAGTATTGTTCATATTTTTGTACTTATGATTTATCTAATTATCTACGAATATATTTTCTTTGTTAATTAATTTATTTATTATTAATTATTATAGTGTCTCGATTTGTGTGCCAAATGTTTAATTATAAGTTTCTTAACATTGTTTCCTTTATTAAGATGAATACACACCATGAGCATGCATCGTATAGGGACATTGGTTTTTACTTAGGATACTTAGGAGTGGGTTCTGATGTAGGCTTCGGAGTCTGAGCTCGCCGTAGATGTGTAGATATGCTTGGAGCTTGGACCAAAGGTCCGTAGGACTCTCCTTCTCTGCTTGACTCCTTGCGTGTAAGATTTAATCGTGTTTTAAACGTAGGACGTCATCGGCGGTATTTTATTAGATCCCTCCGATGTTGGGTCATGTAGCCGTATTTTATACGCAAGTTTAATAAAACTACAAGGATGAGATCCCTTGTTGGTTTTCAAACTTTAGCTCCTGAAATTTATTATACAAGCCTCATCCCTAAGCCTATTACATAAGTACGCGCTGTTTTTACGGATTTCACGAATAAGAGAATGAGTGGTACGGAGATATTTATGGACCATGGTAGTACTCCTTCAAACCATGAGGTAGTGCAGTTGTATAATGGTACTGCGTAATGCAGCGCATTTCCGGAATATGTGGCACTAACTTAATTGTTCCTTTTGCCATTTGAGTACATTGGCGGGTGATATGGAAGGTGTGAGGGCGTAAGCGCTGTATGTATGTATGATTATGATTATGAGCCGTGCATGCGAGCCGATTTTGTTTAAGTATGTTTGCTTACGGCCCGGTGTGAGGCATTCTTGATGTTTCATATGTTTTCGTGGGTAATGGAATACCCATTTGCCAGATTGTATTAGTTATTTTCAGACCAGTAACATTCGTTATTGACGGTTTTCTTATAATATATGTAGGTCTCGCAAATCCTGTATCGACTTCGGCGGAAGGACAGATAAATCCTACACACACTCGAGCTCAACATAAGATTTTCTTTCTTGCATTTATTTATATTTGATGTATTTTGATGTTTATTTGACAATGTCTTCCATTCTCATGACACCAAGAGGGTTATTTCGATCTATTTTATGGATCGAGTCTCACTGACTAATAATATTAAACATGTCTCAACTCGATCGTAACATTTCCAATCCGGTTCTTAAGTGAACCGAAATTGGGGTGTTACAAAATATCTTTGTTGAAATAATTGTGGAGGCTCACATATAATATTATGTTTATACATAGATGATATCCTCATTTTTAAAGGACTCGAGTAAGATTATAAAGTTCTTGAGTAAGAATTTTGTGACGAAAGATCTTGGATTTACTAACGTTATACTTAGAATTAAAATGACTTTAGAAGATAAAATTTTATCTCAGTGTCATTATGTGAAAAAAATATTATTTTTTTAATATAATTATGTGAATATAGTATACGATTCAAGTCTTAAATTAAAGAAGAATAACGAGGATAATGTATTAAGACATAAATATTCCCAAGTAATTGATAGATTAAGGGATCTCACTAATTGTAAGAGACCCGACATCGCCTTTACTGTGGGTAAATTAAGTAGATACTCTCATAATCCCATTAGAGTTCATTGACATATTCTAGAGAGAGTATTAAGGCATCTAAAATGTACTAGTGAAATAAAGATTCACTCTACCGAATGTTCACTTATATTAAAAGGATATAGTGATGTAAATTGAATATTAGATTAAGAAGATACAAAATTCACAAGCAAATATGTATTTACCCTCAGTAGTGGGGTTGTATCATAGAAGTCGACCAAACAAAAAATTATTACCATATCAATGATGGAAGCAGAATTAGTAGCATTTGATATAGCCAATAAAGAAGCACAATGGCTTAGGGAATTACTTTCCAAAATTTCCATGCTTGAAAAGTCAATTCCTGCTATGATAATCCATTGTCATAATGCCATGATCGGTGCTCGCGAGTCACACTTGCCGGCGGCATTTCGATCGTTTCCGGCCAGCCATCGGCTGAACACTGCCAACCGACAGCCCAAATTGCTTCCTCACTCAACGACCAATCTTTTGAGACCACCCATGACCATCGTCGTAGCCACGATCACCGCTGGTGATGTCATCGCACTTGGTGGTGATACCGCCACTTTTCAGTTGTTTTCTTGCCAGACAAAGGCCGGACCTTGCCGATCGCCACCACCATCACATTCTTCGTCCTCCCCTCCATCAATCCCGATCGGTGGCAGCTGCTGTCATTCCTCTGTCAGTGTTTTTCGGCGATGGGCAATGGTCGCCCCGTCCATGCCCATTTGCTCGTGTTAGCATCCGACTGCCCACTTTCGCGTCTGCCTGGCTGTGCCTGAGTCTATTAGTCCGAGCCTGTGTCATTGTCCATCAGTGCAGTTCATGTTTGCCTAGTCAACCTAGCCCATTTTCTAGTTAACCTAGAATTGGTTCAGCCCATTCGGTTTAGTCAGATTTAGCTCATTTTTAACCCGTTTTTAGTAGTTTCTTGACCATTTTTTGTAATTCGAAAACCCCTACATTATTTTAGATGTATATTCACATTATTTAGCTTGTTTAAATATTTTGAGTATTTTTCTTTATTTATTAATTATTTTATTTATTTATTTATTTATTCATTATTATTCATTTCTTATTATTTATATATTTGTTGACTATGTTGAATGATTATGTGACTAATTATTGTTATTGATAATCTATTCATTCATAGATATTATATTTGTTCATATTTATTTTATTAATTAATTGATTATTAATTATTTCTTACTTGTGTTATTATTTATATGTATTTAGTCGTATGTTTGTATATTTAATATTTATATTAATATTCTTCATGATTAATTTATATAATCATATATTTTTTTTGTTTATTTAATTATTTATATGCTTACTAACGCGAGTATATATTATATTTACTCGTGTTTAGCTGTGTATTTATATAGTCTAATTATATTATTATTTTATTATTAGAGTATTATTTATGTTAATATATTTATTACCTAATTATCTATGAGTGTATTTATTTTTTTATCTATTTATTTATTATTTATTATTATTATGTCTGGATTTATGTGCCAGGTGTTTAGTTGTAGGCTTTTTAGCATTGTTTTCTTTATTATGATGTATTGATCATATGAGCACACACCACGAACATACATCATATAGAGACATCGGTATTTTACTTAACAGTGGGTTTCGATGTAGGTTACAGAGTTCGAGCTCGCCGTAGAAGTGTTGATGTGCTTGGAGCTTGGAGCACAGGTCCGTAGGACTAGCCCTTTCCTTGATTTCTGCTTGACTCCCAGCGTGTCGAGTTTAATTGAGTTTTAGCTGTAGGACGACGTCGGTGGTGTTTTATGGGATCCCTTCGATGTTGGGTCATTGAGTCGTGTTCTCTACACATGTTTAATAAAACTACAAGGATGAGATCCCTTGTTGGTTTTCGAAAGCACCAGAAATATATGATACAAGCCTCTTCCCTAAACTTATTATAGAAGTATTTTTATGGAATTTACGAATAAGGGAGTGAGCGGTATGGAGATATGTATGGATCACACTAGTACTCTTTCAAACCCTGAGGTAGTGTGGTGTATGGGGGTAATGCATAATGTAGCACATTTTTGGAATTTGTGGTATTAACTTAACCGTTTCTTTTGCCACTCGAGTACCGTGGTGGGTGTAATATGGAGGATGTGAGGGCATAGGCTTTGTATATATGAATATGAATATTAGCCGTGCATGCACGCTGATACTTGATAAGTATGTTTGCTTACCGCCTAGTTTGAGACAATTCTAAAGTTTCATAAATTTTTATGGGTAATGGAATACCCATTTGCCAGTTTGTATTAGTAATTTTTCGAACTAGTAACACTCGTTACTGACATTTTTCATATTATATATGTAGATCTTGAAATCCTGAATCGACTTTGGTTGAAGGATAGATAAACGCTATGTACACTTGAACCCAACGAAGTTATTTTCTTTCTTACTTTTATTTATATTTGATGTATTTTGACACATATTTAACAATGTCTTCCATTCTCATGATACCAAGCGGGTTGTTTTGATCTATTTTATCGATCGAGTCTAACCGACAAACAACTTTAAACATGACTTAACTCGATCGTAACATTTCTCATTCGGTACTTAGGTGAACTGAAATCGGGGTGTTACATGAACATTCAATTAGAACACTAAAACAACGTCACTCTTTACCCAAATAATAAGCAAGCAATTCCCCCAAACTTATTTCGTCACATATTCATCAAAAGTCATAGCACACAAAGGCATTCATAAAATTAAACACGGAATCAAGAAGATAATGAGGTGAGACACAACTAAACACTTATGCTAATTAAAAGAGAAAACTATTTTTTTATTTTAAGGTTTTTCTGTTTTTGTTTTTTTATTTCCAAAACAAAGACAAACTAAACAACACAAACATATAAAGCACACCTAGACACTTTACTAACAAGCAAACTAACAAAACTAACTATTTTAGTTTTGACTAAACTAAACGAGACTTTTTTTTTCTTTTCTCAAACTGTTTTTACTATGATCAAATTTAAACTAAATAAACGAAAACACTCTATCAATCAAAAGTAACTATACAAAATAACCTAGGAACAACAAAAAACATAACTAATTACCCCAAAATCAACACAAAAATCAAACTCTAAAACTAGATAACAAATCACTTCAAAAAACAACAAAATCTTGCCTTTTTCTTTTCTCAAACTTTTTTTGGTCGCCTCTCTAACACCTTAGCTTCTTCCCCAACAGGCTGGCATTGGGTTTGTATAAATAATGCTGGTACAAAGGTGCCTTGCTGGTGATTTTGAGTCCCACACAAGTTTGCTTTTTTACTAACAAAAACCAGAAAATAAACTAAAAAACAATTTGATTGTTTTTTTATTTTTATTTTATTTTTATTTTTTATTTTTATTTTTTATTTTTTATTAAAAATAAATAAAAACTACCATTATTAGTCAATTATCTAACCGTAATGATCTTAAACACAAATCACTAAATACTTTTATCTATAATGCAATTTTGTTTACGTACTAAGGAAAACAATATTAAATAAAACTAGCCCTAAAAAATTTGAGTTGCATGACAACAAGCGCTTGATTCAAAGTTATAAGCCTATCTCTCCCACATCCTATGGATTTGACAACTCAGTAGAAGACTGAGGTGGAATAACCTCAACACCTATGTAGTGTTTCCGTCTTTGCCCATCTACTTTAAACCGGTGGCCATCTTGCTCATCCTCCACTTCAACAACACCATGTGGAAATACTTCAATAACTTTAAAAGGTCCAAACCATCTAGATCTCAGCTTACTCGGAAACAACTTTAACCTACAATTATACAATAGCACTTGCTCACCTGGTTCAAAACATCTAGGTAATATTCTTTTATCATGCCAAAACTTAGTTTTCTCCTTGTCCAACTTTGCATTCTCATAATTTCATTTCAAAATTCAACTAACTCATTTAATTACAAAAATCATAATTCACATGTAGCACCGCAATTCAGCCTGAAGAACGGACCAAACCTTGATGTTATAATTCGGAAAGCAATTCGTTAAACTACCAATGTACAAACTTTACAGAAGCAGATTTAACCATCAAAGAGGCTTAAGACGATAACCTTACATGACTTACATACACAATGCGTACTGATCGTACTATCTTAGGAAGGCTCCTACTCCTTAGGGCCATAATATGAGTGCTTTGAGTCACAAGAGAGACAACACCTCCCCTGTAACTAAGATTACAAATGCAATGGTCACTCTGAACTACACAAAGACAACACCTCAAATGCATCTAAGAGGTTGAGCTTTATATAATGCAAATACATGATCTGGTTGTTATACTTAGTTTCAACCATTGAGTTAGGTAACTTACTCTTAGATGATGTTGATCTTGTAGTAAAGTATATACTGGGCGTGGTTACTTGTTCCACATACCCCGCAAACAAAAATTAAATACACAGAGGCACATTATGTGACAGGGCATCAAACCCTAACACTCGGTCTTCACATGGACCCTTCAAGTGACATGAACCATCAGTTCATTTTCTCTATCACCCACACACACAGCAGTATACAAATATGTCTTTCATACCTAAATTACTCCTCATCAACCTATAGAGCTTAAAGGTTTATACACCCTGCAAACGATTGTTAGAATTCCCCAAAATTAATACCCTGCAAGACGATAATAATAATACTGTAATAAATCACAACCAAATGTAGCGCATCAAGTACACTAACATAGGCTTTAGGGCACCTGTCCATCATACATATATCATGTACCATGTAGTTCCCAAAATATATAGGTCACAAAATTTAGAAATACATTGCCCAAAAACATGGGTTCAATACAAAACTTGGCAAATATTAATACATGTACCATTCGCTGCCATCAGCCTATCATTTCGTCCACCTCTAACGGTCATAGAAATGAGTACACACCTTCATATATATAGGGAAAACTGTTAGTAATCAAACAAATTTGATTACCGGTCCAAAAATAACTAATGATAAAATAATATTGGTCAATAAGTATTTTAATACTCTTGAGAAATTATAATACTTCAAGAGTACATCACAAGGTCGTAAGCTTAAGCTGACATGTTTCTAGTAGACAATTAGTGAGACTAAATATAATTTCTATAAATTTTATTAACCTCTTAGTTAACTCACAATGGAGCACAATCTCAGAGCATACAAAAGCATACAAACATCACAAAATGTGCAAAAAAAAAAGTTGTGGTTTTGTTCATGCCCTTTAAGTGATTATCTTAGTGTGAAAAATTTACATGAACAAGCCAACACTCATAACAACAAGCATGCATAAGGTGGACATACAAGCCATATCAGACCAAGAGATGAACAAAAAAGTTGTAGATCGTGACGTCATGTACAAAACAAAGTAAACTGCAAGCACAAAGGCCTTCTAGAGCATTACTTATTAATTTTCTACCATATATTTTCAAAATAGTGACCACATAGTATTTATAAATATGTAACAAATAATTTACACATTCAAAAATTATGAAAACACCATCTATTTAGTCCTAACTCAACAAGCTACAAGTGCCGAATCATATAAAAATGAAAAACATGTAGCAACCTAGGTGGATCTAGCACCAAACACACACAACAACCAAGGAGGGGAGGAGGGCATACCTCCAACGAACTAAGGGAGGCCTCTTGGGGCTTCCCACACCAAGACCTACAACCCTATGCCTTGGACAGACTTGGAGAGCTTGAAGGGAGCCAGAAGAGGCCAATGAAGGAATAGGAGTGACCAAGGAGAGCTAGGAGCGTTGGAATAAGCGAGGAAAGGAGTGAAAAGGGGGAAGGAGAAAAAGGGAAAGCTCACAATTACCTTGGTATGTCATAGATAAGGTGCCACACCTAAAGAGGTATAGGTGTCATACCTAATAAGGTATGGGTTGACCCAAAACCCTAAAACTTAGGGTTTTAACCCTAAAGTGGTTGGGACAATCATGAAAACCACGTTGCAGGTCCCACAAGGCTAGTACAGTCCGAAAGGGGTTCCAAACACAGAGCAATCTAGACTCGCAAGAAACATGGTTCTAAACCAGGTGGCGCCTAGCACTAAGAGAGACTAAGGTCGTGGCTCACACATACCACGCTATACATATGCGCGTGACGTAAAGAGCCATACAAGCAGCTTAATTCGGGTCAAGATCGAACCGAAAATAAAACAATCTGGCAAAAAGCCTAGGTTTTACATCATCACTAGCCTTCAAATCAAAATTCAACTTCTTAATAGACTAGCATGCCTTATGCTCTAATTCCACTAGCAAGTGGCAAGCCTTTCCAAAAACAACATGTGGGTGATATTCTAATAGGTGCTTAGTATGCAGTCCTATAAGTCCATAGAGCATCATCCTTTCTACTAGGACACAAAAATTTTTCCAAAATCCTCTTAAGTTCTTGATAAAACACTTTTTGCCTAGCCACTTGTTTGAGGATGATATGCAATAGTAACCATATGCTTCACACCATATTTGGCTAAAAGTGCTTCAAATTGCCTATTATAGAAATGGGACCCCTCATCACTAATAATAGCTCTAGGAGTTCCAATCTAGTAAATATATTCTCCTTCAAAAACTTAAGCACTACTTTAGCATCATTGATAGGAACAACAATAGCTTTAACCCATTTAGACAAATAATCCACTGCAAGTAACATAAAATCAATACCCCATACATCAAGCAATTCAACCTCTAGGATATTATTCAAAGGTATTTCATGTCTCCTAGAAATATTTCATACCCTCTAACATCAATCACACTACATAGCATAAGCATTAGTATTTTTAAACAAAGTAGACCAATAAAATCCAGATTGAAGTCTTTTCTAGTAGTCAGTTATATTTCTACCAAAATGCCAACCATACTCAGAAGAAAGACAATATAAAAGTATATCTTGCACCTCACTTTCTAGAACACATCTCCTAAGGATTTGATAAACATAATGTTTGAACAAAAATGGTTCATCCCAGACATATAATCTCACATCATGTAAAATCTTCTTTTTCTAGTAAGAACTCAAATTCAAAGGTAACACCTGACCTATAAAGTAATTCACAAAATCAGCATACCAAGGCTTCAAAGCATGAGTCTCTGCCAAAATATGTTCATCAGTGAAATAATCAACAATCTCTCCTCAAACCTCTCTCCTTTGACATTTTCTACGTGCGAAAAATAATCAACTACCAAGTTATCAGTTGCTTTTCTATCTCTTATTTCCAAATCAAACTCTTGTAGCAACAATAGCGACTTGATCAATCTGGGTTTAGCATTCTTCTTCTCAATCAAATACTTGATAGCATAATGATCCGTACTCACTACCACCATAGTGCCTATCAAATATGACCTAAATTTGTCAAAGGCATACACCATAGCTAATAACTCCTGAGTAGTGGTGTAATTAATTTGAGCATCAATCAAAGTCTTGCTTGCATAATAAATTGTATGAAAAATCTTATTCTGCCTTTGATTTAAAATAACACCAATGGCAAAATCAGTTGCATCACACATAAGCTCAAAAGAAAGATACCAATCAGGGGAAACTATTATTGGAGCACTCACCAAACTCTTCTTCAACTCCTCAAAAGCACTCAAATAAGCATCATCAAAATGAAAGACAACATCTTTTTCAAGCAAATTACAAAGGGGCTTAGTGATCTTAGAAATATTTTATAAACCTATGGTAGAAACTAATATGCCCTAAAAAACTACGCATTCCTCTTAGTGAAAGAGGAGGTGGTAATTTTTCTATAGTTTCAATTTTAGCATGATCTACCTCTAACCCTCTCCTTCAAACTTGATGACCTAAGACAATTCCTTTCTGAACCATGAAATGACACTTTTTCCAATTAAGCACCAAATTTATTTCTTCACATCTAGACAAAACTATAGATAATGTATGGAGACAGTCATCAAAAGAGCATCCAAACATAAAATTCATCCATAAATACCTTTACACCATGCTCAATCATATTAGAGAAAATAGTCATCATACAACGCTGAAAGGTAGTAGGAGCATTGTACAATCAAAATGGCATCTGCTGAAATGCAAAAGTTTCATTAGGACTGGCGAATGTAGTCTTCTTCCAATCCTCTATATAAATCACAATATGATTGTAACCCGAATAACCATATAGAAAATAATAAAATTCCTTTCTTGTTAATCTTTCTTACATTTGATCCACAAATGACAAAGGGAAGTGGTCTTTCCTAGTGGCCTTATTTCATTTTCTATAATCCATGCACACTCACCACCTAGTCACATAGTCCTAATTGTAATTAGTTCATTTTTCTCATTAGCCACAGCTATCATGCCACCCTTCTTAGGAACACACTTAACTGGACTTACCCATTGACTATTAGAGATAGAATAGTTAATTATCGCATCTAACTACTTAACGATATCATTCTTCACCACATGTTTCATTAGTGGGTTTAGACGGCGTTGATGTTCAATTGAGGATTTATGACCATCTTCTAACAAGATTTTATGCGTGCAATATGAAGGACTAATTCCTTTGATGTCAACTATGGTCTATGCAATAACTGATCTATGATCTCTAAAAAGCCTGAGCAATTTTTTCCTCTTGAAGATAAGTCAAAAAGATGAAATTATGACTGGAAGAGCGGAAGATCCACCTAGGAAAGCATACTTCAAATGATTATGCAACTGTTTGGTTTCTAAGGTAGGAGGTACCTCAATCGAAGGACTAAGCCTAGTAGACAATGAAGAAGACATGTCCAACGATTCAAATGGATATCTAGGAATGTAAGGAGAAAAATTCAACAGATCTATGCATTCATGAGTTTCTAAATTTTCTACATCCTCATTAAAAACTAATGCTCACTCAAGAGAATCTCGCATCAATTACATGAAAGAATGATTATTCTAATTCATCCACCACATCTATGGAAAAACACTCATCCACCTCACATGGGTATTTCATTCACTCAAACACATTAAAAATAACATGTTGATTTTGAAGCCGCATGATTAACTCACTTGCCTCAACATCAATAATAGGTCTCCTTATAGCTAAGAATGATCAACCTAAAGGAAAATGCATATCCTCCTCCATGTCAACAAACACAAAATCAGCAGGGAAAATGAATGGTTCAACCTTGACAAGGAGGTCGTCTAATACACTCTAGGATTGTGCATAGGATATATCAGTCAACTACAAAGTTAATTATTTTGGACAGCATTCCCCAAACCTAACCTTTTGAAAATAAATAAGGCATGTGATTGATACTAGCCACAAGATTAGCCAAAGTTAAACCCGAAAACTGAGTATCTGACTTACAAGGAATCTTAAAGACACCAGGATCTTTAAGTTTAGAAGGCAACTTGATCTGAATGGTTGCACTATACTCTTCACTCAAAGTTATAGTTTCATTACCCTCCTCCAGCTTCATGCTCTTCTTCAACACCTCCATGAATTTAGCATATTTGTGCATTTCTTCTAAAGCTTCTAAAAAGGGAATATTGATATATAACTTTTTAAGTTACTCTAGAAACTTTTGAAAGTATCAATTTATATGTTTTTTCAACCTCCGGGGAAAAGGAATTTTGGCTTGATGACTCTCAACATCTAAGTGAACATTCAAATTAGTCTCATGACAACTTACTTGTTTTGGTCCCTTAGTTTCTAATTTCTCCTTCACCTCTACTTGATTTCCACTTCGAAGAGTGATAACATTGCAATGCTCTCGACCCACCCCCTTGGGATTGGACTCAGTATCACTAGGCAAAGAACCATGAGGATGATTACTAAAAATAGAAGCAATTTAAACTATGTGATTTTCTAAGTTTTTCAAACTAGCTGTTTGACTAGTCATGGGTTGAAGCATCATCTCCTCCATAGTGAGTTACTTTTCAGGTTGAGGAAAAGTCCTAGTTTGAGATGAAAAACTAGTAGGAGAATTTGATGGCTACGATTGGAAGAAGAACCTTGGTTACCCCATGAAAAGTTTGGGATGATTTATCCACCTTGGGTTAAAAGTATTTGAGTGGGGATTATTTTGATTTCTCTGATAATTCCTCACAAAATTCACAGATTCAAGGTTGGAAGATCAAATCTCACTTGCATGACTCTCACTTCACTAATCACATCTAACAGGAAAAGAAGAGATAACATTAATATTTGCATTCAGACTCAAGCTATCTAACCTCTTATTCATAGCTGCTAGAGCTGAAATAATATCGACCTCATAAACTCCTGAAGCAACCCTCTTACCCACTTGCCTAGCCTAAGACATTGGATAATATTTGCTAGACAATTGTTCTAACAATGCATATGAGTCCTTATATGATTTTTTCATTAATGAACCACTTGTAGAAACATCTAAAATGGTCTTTTTTTGAACCAAGAGTATATTGTAGAAAGTTTGGATTCAAATCCAATTACGCATACCATGATGACATTTCCTAAGTGGCTCCTTAAGTTTTCCCAAGCATCATGCAAAAATTCATTTTCTGCTGAGAAAAAGAAGTGATTTCATCCCTAAATTTTATAGTTTTTGCATGAGGAAAGTATTTCACTAAAAAATTTTATGCTAATTCATTCCTAGGGCTGATCATTTGGTCTGTTTGGTTAAATCCAAACCGAACTACTTACCTAATTAACCGAATTGAGGTAATTTAGTTAACCAAATAAAAACAAAACTACAATTGCTAACCAAACCGACCAAATCAGTTTGGTTTGGTTTTAACCAAACTTGAACCAATAACTAAAATGATAAATGGTGCTTTATATCATTAAGTATTCATTCTTAATTGTTTACTATAATTATTTTTAAGTTTTATTTAAAAAATTAAGAATTGTAGTGCATGAATAATGTTCCAATTAATGTAAAGTTACATGAATAATGTTCTAATTTAGGGCATTGTATAATAGGTACACAATCTATGAATATTACACTTCCACCTCTTGCACATACTTAAATATAACATTTTCAATAAATTGAACTGAAATAACAATTTTATTAATCTTTGTTATATATCATGATGATTAGAAATACATAAGGGAACATGTACAATGAAGAAAAAAAAGTGAAGGAATTAATGCAAATAGATTTCTTTCCATTTATCGGTTTATTGGTTTCGACTAAAAACCAACCCAACTTACCGAACCAAGTTTGGTTTGGTCGGTTTTATCGTTTAACCAACCATGCTCACCCCAAAATCATTCCAATTAGTTATTAATTAGGTTCCAATGAATTAAGCCACAATCTAGCATTACCTCTCAAGGAAAATGGAAACAATGTCAATCTAACAGTTTCATCAGAACACATTATTTTACTTATATGAATAACAAATAGCAAGAAAATTCATCAAATGCATGTCAGGCTCTTCATTTGGAAAACCATTAAAAGCTCCTTGGTTTGTAATATTTGAATCATAACAGGCTTTAATTCAAAATTATTAGCAGCAACAGGAGGCCCAAGAATACTAGTATACAATCCATCCAACAATGGCACACCAAAATTCTCTAACGCCCTATCATCATCATTCAAAACAGTGGGCAAAACAATATTGTTATTAAGTGGAGGAGGAGGATTATCTTGATTTAGAGCGTCCGCCATTGCAACCGGTGCCACTGAATTCCTTCTTTGTTCTCAACGTCTCTGGTTGAAAGTTTGTTCAATTTTTGGATCAAAAGGATGAAGCTCCCCTCTAAGGGATTTGTGCTTGCACTAGAACTCCAACCTGAAGAAAAGAAAAAAAAAAACGGTAAAAAAAAATTAAATAAGAAATTAAAACAACTGGCCAAAAGCAATAAAAATTTGTCACGAAATTCGAAACACAAGTATACAGTTCATGCATGTAATATAGTAATGAAATAAGGATTGTTCCTACGATGACTTTTTTAAGGAAAACCAAGTTACCCAATTAATTTTAATCTCCTACTTAAAAATTTTAAAATAAAAATTTAATTTACTCAAAAGTTGTTTTAGAAAATTAATTAGACTAACTAAACTAAAATAACAAAGATGAAAAGTATAAAAATTCTAAGTGAGAAAATACCAAGGATTTTAATTTCTCTCTATTGCTTTAATGAATAACAATAAACACATATTTAATTAATTAGAATGAATTGTCAACTCGAGAGATAATTATTTATGATTATTTTCTTACATCTCATAAAATTATTGCAACAATCTAATTCATCATATTACTATGTGAAATAAAATTGAAATAACACATTGCCCACAACCCTAATAAATTGCATATGGTAAATAGGCATATTCCTATCGTATTCACAATTTGAAAATTTAATCAAATGTTATTTTATTATGTCTAATCTAATCCTTCCAAGATAGAATTCACAAAGCAAATTGACAGTTGGCAGAACGATTAATTTTATTAATCCAAACAAAAAAAACAATTCAACTCCAACAATTTAACTAAGAGAAAATAATTAATTCATATCATGCAATAGAGTTCCATCAAAATCCCGGACTCAACATCTACACCATAATATATAAACTAAAACTAGAAAAATTCATTGAGCACATTGGATCTTTTATCAATAATCAACAACAAAAGAAAAGAATAGGAAAATAAACTCTTGTCAAAGCAATCTTCTCTTGTCCTCTTGTCTTCAAGCAACCCTCACAAATCCGAAGTCTTTAACGCCAGAAAATTCCTTTGGGACATCCAATAAAATGTATTTATACCACCTTAGTGATTAGAGTCCAACTGGTGCTAGAAAATACGTCTAAATATTAGAATAATAAAATCCTATACGCATGCCAGTATGAAGGTGCCCTCATAGCATAAAGGCACTGCATTTATTTTCTTTTTGATTTTCTCCCCGAGTAAAGGTGACTCTGCCATCACCCTTGCACTGAACCTCGAATCCGTTTTTAAAAAACTACTAGATTTTGGCTCTACCCTTAAAACTTGTAGTCTTCATTAAAATTCCTTTTAAACTTAATCCTCGACCCTCAAACTCCTAAAACATCAAGAAAATAATTTTAACGCGCAGTAAAAATTCAATACAAACAATGATTTTTTTACTTATTAAACACCTAATATGAGAACCTAAAGCTTATATAAAAAAATACCTTAATTAAAACCAAAAAACACGACTCATAAATTAATCAATGACTTAAATAAAACTACCTTTTTAGACACTTAATTAGCAGCTTGATTAAGTTTCTCACTGAAGTATGCAATGGAACTCTTATCCTACATAAGTACAACACCTACACCAATACCAGAAGCATCACATTCGATTTCAAAAGTTCTAGCAAAATTTGGGAGATGAAGGAGCACAACTTAGCTTTTCTGTGAAAATGTTGAATTTCGTTTCTTGTTCATCTACTCACTTGAACCCAACACTTTTCTTAATTATTTCAGTCAATGGTGCAGCAGATGCTAAAGTTTGGCAAAGCCTCTAGTAGAATCGGGCTTGTACCATCCCATGTCTGGTTCATTCATGAACTGAACCAAAATATTATATTATTTAATATTACTATATCTTAACCCAATTACATAGAAGACCATGCCCACAAACCCCCTAAGATCTAAACCTGCTAGGCGACTTGGAAGGAAAGCAACAACGACCCACAACTGTAATAGGCATAGAAATAAAGGAAATAGAAATATTATCCAAATTATTATAAATTACTGAAATTATAAGCTCTCAAAACGTGGGTTACATCAATATACTAAGTTAAAAGTAAAGATGCCTGATAACAAAATAAACAAGAAATTGAAACAAGCAATGTGATGGGAGTATGTGTATGTGTGAAGAATATAGCATCCGCCTCTATCCGCTAGCAATACGCTAGTCACACTACCTATATAAACATTAAAATGAAAAGTATACATAACTAGTTATTGGTCTAAAAATAAAATAACTATTTTATCAAAATGTCATATAAACTCAATAGTTCAGAGAAAAATAAAATAGAAGGGATAGGACACCATAGAAGAATCACACAACACCAAAAGGAAACTACACCGGCGTGCCCCCCAAAGCTGATCGGGTAACACTTTTTTTGTATACTCTCAAATTCCACCATCCAACACTCCTTTGACGTACGCTATAGAATAATATACCTTTCCAGGTGTGAAAAGTTTATAGACACAAGGGTGAAAATGATACAACAAGAAAAGAAATAGTGCACTTCATCAATCCTATAGACACAAGGGTGAAAATGATACAAACAGAAAAGATTGTTGAGCCTTTGTTTGCTGGATGAGTTGTGGACAATTTTTTTTCATATGATCCAAGTAGCCACAACCAAAACACACCCCTTGGTCTCGTTTCACCAAAGTGGTGTCGCATCCAAGTAGCACACACTGGATCATTCCAATGACTTTGTATCTCCCTCATAGAAATATTAGACTCATTCTTGGGCTTATTCTCTTCACGACCCATTTTCTTCTAGTTCTTATACTTATTCCCTGCAAATATCTGAGTTCTATCAGGTTTGTCTAAGTTGTGGTAGATCCCCTCATCTCTAGAGGTTGCACTTACTAGTTCATCCAAAGTTTCGTATTTCACAATGGCTAGTCTATTTCTAATAGGGTAGATCAACTTCTCAAAGAATTGGTCAGCCAGCATCTTCTTAGTGGCTACCAAATCAGTAGTAAACCTCTCCAAACTGATAAACTTGGTCAAGTAATTAGCCACCAATGTACCTTTTTGTTGTAGGTACTCATACTCTAGCTACCTCTTCCCCTTTTTCTTAGGTGGAAAATATATCACCAAACACGATTTGAAACTCCTCCTGAGCAATGTCATTAGGTGCTTTCCCTTGAAAGTAAACTCTCTTAGCAGAGTCCCACCAAGTCTTTGCCTTGCCTCTGAAAGCACTCGTCTCTATTCAAACCCAAAGCCCTATAGGGCAATCTATGCTTTCGAACACTCCCTTGATCGTAATCAACCATTTCTCTTTGGGGTCTAAATTCCATGCAAACATACTACCTCTATTTTTCAAAAAATTTCTACCAGCCGTGCATTGGGTTTTGCTCATTGAGGAGTAGATCCTTCTCCAACCTCAAGAGTTCTCAAAGGTACATGCTCTCCCCCACTCCCAGTTCCATTGCCTCTTTGCACAGGTGCACGAAAATAAATAAGTGTCATATCATGGGTCATAGTCGTCAGTGGAAATGGTGGTGTACTTGTCATAAAATGCCGAGATGATGGCGGTAGCTGCTAAAATATTGGTGCTTGCTAGATGAGGAACCTGTTGACATTGGTGGTCGGTGGGGCTAAAATGGTGTCTCACTTCTTTCCTCATCCTCCATAGGTGTCTTCTGTCATCTTGACAACTCAACCCCTCGTTTCCCTCATCTATTGTTGGGTGCTTGTTTGCATTATTTTTAATTGTCTTTGGGGTTCGAATTGCATCCCCACCATCCTTGCCATAAAATCATTATCACAATTATTCTATAACCTGATCTTACTGGTTGCGAAGCTCTAGTTTGGCTTGAGGTAGCATTCCCGTGTTCTATCATCATGAGGTTGAATTTGCGCCTTGGAAATTTGAACGTTCGTCACTTTGATATTTTGTGCCAAACAAGAACATACCTGCCCGTGAAAACTAGAGATCACTTCACATACACACATACTCAAAGAAATCCACCGACATTCTTTTGCCAAACAAGAACATACTTGCCTGGGTGTAAAATATAATACAATATTTGTTTCAACCTAGATTTGTAAAATCCACCGACTAATTTACCTAATAACAGTAGAAACTATAAAAAAAATTTAACTTTATAATTTTTTGATGCATTTAGGTGACCTCATTTTGCATGTCAATTTCATTAATTAATTAAATAACTAAAATAATAATATTTTAACTCGTATAGGTTATGAAATGATCATGGTGTAAAAATCATAAGTTAAATAATAATTAACTTAATTATCTTAATTAATTACTCGATATGATATTATTTTAATAATAATAATCTTTGATTAACGGACATGAGTACATATTTGACTCGATATCTTTTAAGTTATTAAGATTTAAAGTCGGTATGGCAAAATTATCATTTGGTTTTAGTTCAAATAATTGACCTGAAACCTTAAGTTATTTTTTCTATTTTTATGGAGATCTTATTTTCAATTAGCCTGTCAAGAATCTTAGATTAAAAGACCATTTCTGTAACACCCCAAATCCAGTTCACGCTCGTGAA
Source organism: Piper longum (assembly GCA_032619315.1). Taxonomy (NCBI): domain Eukaryota; kingdom Viridiplantae; phylum Streptophyta; class Magnoliopsida; order Piperales; family Piperaceae; genus Piper; species Piper longum. The sequence continues at coordinate 18,893 of JAVDBV010026107.1, forward strand.
CCGAGCCGGCATGTTACGGGCCCCGGTTAGGTCGGCTAACCCGAACCCAACTCGTACGGATCCAATCTCAGCATCTTAAGATAAAGATACGGGTTGTCACATATGCATGAATGTATAAAACCCTAACATGATACTACATGAATGATAAGCACATTAAATCACACACCAATACAATTACGATAAAATTCATGAAAATTCTAAAATATAACGAAAAGAGTTTCCCCTAAAAATGCAATTAGGGGCCACCCTGTCAAAATAATATACATAAACATATATGCATATATCAACAATTTTATTCATGCAAAATCTAGCATACTGTAAACTCTTTCTCTGATTCTTGGGTCTCAGCCCACCTGTGCCCTCTATTCATTTTTCTCGTCATGGCATCACGCCTTCGCAGTTCATCACATCATCACGCTCTTCATTTCTTATCATCAGTTCATATATAATTAAATCATAAACAAAATATTAAACAATCATCACCAAACATATGTGTGTGTGTGCAGAAGACCTCATTGCTCCTCCGTCCAGCTGACGCATCCATCTCATACTCGTCACCTACATATAGTACAAAAACGTCACCTATATATATATATAGGCCTGAGAAGGGATTTATAAAATAGGCCCGAAGGCAACTTGCTGTGGATTTTGTTTTCGAAATCATTCTCGAGGGATCTCATCCTCGAGGGTTATTAATCCGGAAAACAATTCGGCTAAGTGACCCAAGTTAAATGGGATCCGATAAAACGCCACTTGACTCGTCCTGCATGTCATAATCAAATACACAATAGAAAGAGTGTAAAACAGAAGCGAGTCCTAACGGACCTGGTAGAAGCTCTAAGCGTGTCATCGCACCTAGGCGGCGAGCTCCTACTCCGTACCTACACATCAAATCTAAAAGCTAACACCCGCTAACTAAATGATGCATCACACTAGCTAATTATCACACACAATGCAACCATCATCAATCAAACAATTCAATACTCATTAATATAATAATTCTAAGCCCTCATATTCATGCCAATTTTATTATATTTTCCTAAATTACATCCTAGCCACTTATCATGCTCATCAGGGTTTAATCACCTCATTATCAACTAATCAATCATTAATCATAACTACTACTCAATCTTAGCATGCTGTACTAACAATCATCAATTATAATTAATCAAATTAGGATAAGA
>JAVDBV010026178.1:0-14294 GCA_032619315.1 Piper longum
GGGGTGGAACATCCGCGGGCGACGGAGGGGGGGAGCGTCTACGGCGAAGGAGGGAGTTGTCGCGGGGGGCGGGATCGAGAGGGGTGGCAGCCATGGTTGGACAGAGGGGTCGGGGTGAGCAGGGTGGAGGCGATGGCGGAGATGGTGAATACAATGCTGGCTAGGTCGATCCAGTTGTGCGTCCATGTGAAGAAGGTGGCCGATGAGTCGTCATCGTTCATGGCCAACTGCACCGAGCACAAGGCCAAGACAAAGAAGCTCACCACCCTGCTCTGGCTGGCTGCCCGTGCAGGCTCTGATCTCTACGAGTGGCCCATCAGCCGCATCATGGACGAGGCTGAGCAAGCCCTCGACACGGCCCTAGCACTGGTGCTCAAGTGCGAGGCTGGTGAAGCGACTCTTCACTATCATCCCCGCCACAGCATTCAGGAAGGTGGCGCCCAGTTCGAGAACTACATTGGTGGGGGTAGCGGGTGGTGATGGCGGCCACCTCCTCCCAGTGGCAGCGGGGTGCCGCAACGGGTGGTGGACTCGATGATTTGGGCCATCCTTGTAGTTGAACAGCCCATATCATATTTTAGTTTTTTTTTTTACCAATAGATCTGGGTCGTCCTTTTAATCGAAGGAAGTTTGGGGCAAGAAACTTTTCGTGCCCCTAACGCAGGAAAGTTTATCTCATATATATATATATATATATATACACACACACACACACACACACATTAATTTATATTTGATAAAATTATTCTTTAAATATATTGCCCACTTGTCCGTTTATTTGACGGTTTGTCCATAATGTATGAACATGGATGTTGGTGATAAATGTCCAAGTGGACATGGACGAAGATGGACATTCCTCAAATTAATGGACATGGAATCTTTGCCATGTCCTTGTCCGTCCATTACTACCCCAATTTTCTAAGGTGTTTTTATAGCGAGGAACACACACACACACACACACACACACACACATATATATATATATATATATATATATACATATATATAACAAAATAATTTATATTTGATAAATTTATTTATTAAAGATATTGCCCACTTGTCCGTCCATTTGACTGCTTGTCCATAATGTACGAACATGGATGCTGGTGATAAATGTCCAAGTGGGCATGGGTGAGCATGAACATAATTCAAATTAATGGATATGGCATTGGACTCAACCATGGCCTTGTCCGTCCATTGCCACCCTGATTTTCTAAGGTGTTGTTTATGGTGGGGAACGAGGAAAATGTTGGCGTTATTTGCTCACATCCCACGTACTGCCACAAGTTCTATAAGATCTAAGGTGTTGGATAAAAAAGTAGGATGAATTTAGAGAGAAATGTAGAAGACAAAGAAGAGATTCATTGTGAGTGTTCTAATGCTTATGGAAGCATATTTGGGAATTAACTTTTTGTTTTTAAAGAGGATGGCTAAGACATGGGTATGGTGTTTCATCTCTCTTGTACATAAATATGTGGTTAAACATTTTTGTGGAGGCATGCTCCCAAAGATCTTGGTTTCGGCCTCAAAGAGACGCCAATGAACACATTTTAACTAGTAGAGGACTTAAGTTTTGATGAGGCATACAAGGAGTGTGTTCCTTTTAGGAGAGGCTTAGGCCTTGATGAGATGGTGAAGGAGCATGTTCTTGCTAGGAGAGGTGATACGAATTTATTGTAATTAGCAAGGGCACTAGTCATATCAAGTAACATAACAAATGGGTAGAATATCATTCCCACAAGGAATGATCATTCACTCAATTAGATACTCAAACTAATTATCTAAGCAAAACAAAATGAAATTTTAAATTTTATCTAACTAAATTCTAATCTAAAAATGATCTAAAAACAAAATAAGATATAATTTGAGAATTGAGTTTTCTCAGTATGTAATTGTTGTGGTAGATATTTGATTTCATTCAATTATTAATAAAAAAAAATTAAAACAAGAAATTCAATTACCACTTCCCATGAGATACTGAAATTCTTATTATTTGATTATCCCTATTGGGTCTAAACAAAATATCATAGAAACCACTAACTTCAAATATCCATATTTTGAGTCTATTCTCAATTGACTTCAGGCTAAGATGCATTCAATTCCATGAATACATTATAGGTAAACCCTCCTATTCAAACTATGGTTTAAAAATACAACATAAACATCCAATGACTCATATTAATTATATTCATTTTATGACCATTTTTTTATAGTTCTCTCACAGACAGAGCATAGTCAATTTATTATTTGATTAATTATTGAACATAGTTTTTCTCCTCAAAACTTCAATATACTTCAGCAATTAATCAAACAAAAGAAATATTAAACACAATAAAATACAACGCTCATGAAAAAATAATAATATAAATTCCAACTAATATAAACTATCAAGTCTTTAATTTAAGATCCGTCCACTCACTAGCATATACTAAATTTACTCGATAAAATATAAAAACGAACATCAAATAAGGAGTACTTGAACAATTTATAATAATATTACAATAAAAGTACAAAGTAGATAAGACAAATTAACTCGTTTTAAATCGCTCTTGCTTTAAATTGTTGAACTCTCCAATTAATCCGCCTTTGAGAAGTCAAAAAAACCCAAAGAAGAGTCTATAAATAGAGAGAAAAGGAGAGAACATCCTTTTTATAGCATAAAGCAATTGTATTTTCCTAGAGGAAGTTGGCTGATGACCTTTGCAATTATCATAACTTTTCCCATGCAAGCGTCGTGGCCTTAACGAACCAGCGCTGCGACACCGAATAATTTTTTTGAACCTTATGCCTTGCAGTGTCGCGGCCCTCCAAAGTCACTAGAAACTGAGCCACGATGCTAATTTCCCTTCTTATTTTCAATGTCAAAAAGTGCCATGGTTTCCTTGTTAGGGCTGAGCCTTTGATTTTCTGCCATCTTTTTTTTCATCTTCTCTTCACATTTCCTTGATTTGTACATGGTCATCTCGCTTTATTCATTCTATATCCTTGCTATATTTAAAACAGAATACATATTAACCGAAACCCTAATTCCCTGATTATAAAGAGGCTTAGCCTTGATGAGAAGTAGAAGAGCTTTGGGAAGCATTGGATCTAGGTTGATCTCTCAGAAAGATCAATGAGGCACAAAAAGTTAAGGGTCACCATTGTGGTACATGTGAAAGAAGAAGAAATTGTTTGTTGTGAGAAGAAGCATTTTCCATTAGATCGTGAATCGTGTGCCATTTCTTCACCAAGAATAACATGTGGTTTATACCCTTCGTATTTGATTTGTATTTAGGTGAGGTTTTTCTCTTTGAAGAAACCTTATAATTGTAACTATTTCTTCAAGATTTGGGTAGGTATATTGCCTATCAGGTTTCCTTCCTTTGCATTGGGGAAGGTTTCCATATTATATTTTTATAGTCTGTATTTATTTTAATTTGCTTACTATTATATATATTTTCTTATCTTGTCAGAACAAAAATTCCTTCCATCTAAAGAGTTACAAACAATAACCACCTAATGGCCACCATATGCTGGTTATCAAAGTTGGGATTTTCAACTAACTAAACTAATCCCTACTTTAGCAAGCATTATCTCTCATACCATCACTTAAGATTATGAGAGGGAAAAAGTACTCTAAACTTTTCTTGCAAGGAGTGTTTTGAGGCACGAAAATTCAAGTTCTATTGGGGTGGCTTTTTTGTTATTGATTTAATGAAATACATGTGTAAACTTCGATTATTTTGAAGTTGTGCACACATGTCATCCTTCTAAAATCTTATTTAATTCTCTTTTGTTTCTTCAACTTCCACTATGTTATGGCTTTAAGTACATACTAAAATGACAACCTATTTTAGTTGACTTGCTACCCATCTTATTTAGTAGTCATCACCCAATCTTAATTTCTATGTGACTAACACCGAAATTATCACAAATTCATATGCCCCACGCCATATGCTTGCAACACCATCTCAAAAGGAGCAAGTGAGATGCCCACTGGGTGGGAGGAGAGTGAAAGAGGATTAGGGAAAGGGGATGACATACAATGAGGATTATAAATGTTCAAGAGATTCAATGCAATGGGTTATAAGTGGAATGAGAGTCATGGATGCAAAATTTTGATGTCAAATGCTTAATTATACTACTATTTTTTTTTTAAAAAAATTATGCCATCTCCAAACAAAATTTTTATAATTCTCCCACATTGAAGGTATTTTATTAAATTTTTTCATCAATTGACTTTGAGTATATATATAGAAATAAAATATACTACCAAACAACCTATTGGCCAAACGATCAACCCCTTCCCGATAATATACTATAAGGTGTCATGTGATAGACATACAAAGTACTTAATAAAATTAGTTAACTTAACAAAATCACCAGGTTTATAAAGAGATTATCATTCACTTATATTCACTTCAACCTAATTTCACTCAAGAATTCATCCAAGATTTACTTATCTCTCATTCATTATTAAAAGAGAAGTCAAAAGTTGACCTTAGTGTTGAGTCTAAGTTTTGATTATTATCATCCAAAACTCTTAAAATATTGCAAAATACCATAGAAAGCCCAACGATATAGATTGGATTATATCATATGAAGAAGCTCATGGAATTAAATAAGAGAACTTCAAAATTATAAGAGATAAAAACTTCAAGATAAAGGAGTTTAATGATTATGTGGTTTTAATATTGATTTTGTGAACAAAACCATGTCTATTTAACCATTAGGAAACCTCTTTATAATCTACACGGTCAAGGATTACCTTTGGAACTGTCTCCGTCAAGTTAGAATGTATGCGCACTCCTCACGTCCAAATGGTATAACTATTAGTCCAGAAAGGTTATGAAACTTTCTAGAGTGATAGAGCACATCATGATCTTTCCAATTCTTCAATAATCACTCAAATCAGAGTTCTCTAAAAGAAGCTATGCTTTCTAAAGTTTAGAGAAACTTTGGCAAGTTGGTCGGTAGCTACTTTGCATAGCTTTGACAACCAAAGTGGTTTAAGTGAGAGTTTGATAGACCTTTGATCATTCGAGTGCCGTGAAAATAGAAGCAACATCCTAATTTGTAAAAATCATCTCTTAGGAGACTTGGAATTTTGAGCTAAATTTTAAAGGGATGATAGATGATATTCTCAAGTTTATTCAGAAAAAAGCATCGCTCAATTTAGAGGTCTACGAAATGATATATGAGTTTTTAAAATAGGGAAAAAAATCAATCTTCGGCTTACCTTCAATCAATTGTTCAGCAGCCGAAGTGCAGCAAAACTAGCTCTGAAAAAAGAAATCTTGTGATTTCAAAGGCATATCAACTAGTTTTCATTCTAAAGAGGTTCATGACTATAAATATGACCTTTGGGGAGTGTTTTTGGAGAAATCTTGCGTGGTTTCATACGTGGAGTAGTGATGAGATATCATATGGCTTGTAAACCTCTTTGTACTTATATTTTCATATCTAAGAGTGATGTATTGGCTTAAGGCGAGTGTATGAAAGGCTTAGTGAATTGAATGCTCATATGTTGAGCAACTTGTTGTAAACTCCTAGTATTTTAGGGTGTGTGAAAGCATTTAGGCCTATGATTAGGTGGGAGAAGTGCAAGCTTGAGGATGCCTTCATGGAGTTGGATAAGAAATTGGTGACTTCATGGCTTAGGCATGGTAAGAGGAGCTAGATGTAACCTCTAGGTGGCAGGTAGGGAGTTTCTTAGCTCAATCATCGGAAGAGAAATTGGTTTACCTCCAAGGTATGGAGGTTGTTTGTTCCTTGGCTCAAGGCTTTAGTTGGATAAGGTGTTGGTCCTTTGTCTCTAGGGAAAACTTTCTCAAGAAGGGTTGCTGCTTCCATAGTTGTAAACCTCTAGGGTATTAGAGGTGGTTGTAAGGATCTTTGGTAATTAGTGTTTGTGGAGAAAGACTTATTGGAGGCTTTTAGAGTGTTAGAAGTACAAGCTTCTTTGGTGTTTGGTGGGTGCAAACTTCCTTGGCATTTGGTGGGTGCTTGTGAATGAGTCCTTGTTGTTGATTGGAAAGTATACAAGTTATGCTATAGTGAGCCAAGAGAGGAGTACGAGTATGAATTCGGAACCTCTTAAAAAATCTTGCGTCTCTTGTATATTTATCATTGTCTTGTTTATTTATTTCTTACTTTATTTTTGCTAATTTCACTCAATACTCTTCTATGTAATTGGATTGCTAGAAAGTATTGAGTAAGCAATATTTAAATAACTTAGAGCTCTTGCATGGTTACACTTGTTTGTCAAATCTTGAATCTTTAATTGATTTAGACTTGATTCGTTTACTTGTTCAATTAGGGTCAATTTGTGCAAGTTATAATTTATTTAATCATTTGTATGGTTTGACAAGCTCATCAATATGGTTTGACAAGTTCGTCAAATTTGTGACTTTATATTAATTAGAACTTGCTATTTTTAATATTAAATCTTCTAATGCTTTAATTATTTAAGTCTTCTGCTATTGCTCGGATATAAAGATCATATGAGGTTCTAACAATTGTGAGGATCTAATTAATTTGTTTTGTGATTTTATTAGCTCTCTCTCATTTTAGACGTCTTCACTTGGAGCAAAATTAGGGTATTCGACCAATCAAAATACAATACAAATAAATAAATAAAATCAAATCATTACAGTATATTTCCAATTTAAATCATTATAATTTATTTATGCACTCAAGGAGAGTCTATCTCTAAAATTAGGAGTGTACCTCCACATTGGGCAAGTAACTTATTAGTATAATGATAAATATAATTGCATCTTGTTTCATATTATACTTTTGAATTATTTTATTTAAAAAGTACAAAACTCTACTTTGCAATTCTTACATAAGTTAACGTATATATGCGTTTGTTTTGAAATTTGATGATTCTAATTAATCATATACTATTAGTTGAACTAAAATTTATTTATTTACTTTATCTACAAAATTAAGGAATTTTTTAGGATAGTTTTAGTAATTTTTTAAGGGTTTATTCTATACAGTCTAATCTAAGTTTTATTTTATTAGTAACTACTTAATTGAGAATTATTATTATTTCTAATAAGAAAGGGTAAACTTATCAAATAAAGAGATGTATGGGCTTTCCTGATAAAAGGTAAAATTAAAAATAATAATGCATATATGAATTTTATTAATAAGATGGGTCAATTTGTGAAATAATACATAAAGGGGACATGTGGCAAACTTACATGAATAAAGAAGGATACATGACAATATATTCATGTGGTGAACAAAAGTGAGTTTTTCTAAAGTATAATAAAATAGATAGATTAGAGTCGGGCTTTAAAGAAAAGTAAAAGATTCAACCAATTAAAATACAACTAAAATAAAATAAAAAATCAAATTATTATAATTTGTATTCTCCTTTAATTAGAGTTTATTTTTTAAATTGAAATTTATCTCTAAGATATTAAATCATTATAGTCTATCTCATCATTCTATAAAAACTTATCTATAAAATTAGAACTTTATCTCTATTAGAGGCATGTATAGCATGACATGTGGCCTAGTTTTACATACGGTGAATCTTGTTATCGACAAATGAAGACCAATTTTAATTCTTCTATGTGTAATATGGTCCATATATGTTTTTATGTACAAGAAACATGCCCAAGAAAGCCCATTTAACTGTAGTCCTATAACCCATCGCATATGTCAAGGCCCATTTTTTTAACAAGCCCATCAATTTTCAAGCCCGCAAAAAAATAGGTCCATGATGGCTTATATTTAAAAAAAAAATTCAAGAAGTCTTAATTGTTTGACAAATGTTTTACTTTGATTATTCATCGGCTTGTGTTCATTCTTAGCATTCTATATTGCTTAGATGTATCTTAATCATAGTTTAAAAATTCGAGATTAGTACTCGACTAGATATCCCATGGAGTGCACCACACCAAGCCAACTTGCAATCATTTATACTATTTTTTCCATTAAGTAAAATAAAATATTATATAAATTAGTATATATTAATCTTTTGATACTAAAAATTGATAAATATTTAATGAGCTTTATATACATTAGTTACACAACTCATATCACTTGTATGAGCTATCAAAATCAACATAGATAAATAGGAAAATAACTAATAAGGGTAATTGTAAATTTTCAACTCAATTCAACCCTTTCATCTAAATTATCAAGATAATGATTAACTAGTGTATTTTTTTAATTTAAAAAGATGTCATAATGATGTCAATAAAAGATAAAATTTTATCAACTTCTTACTTATATATTGTACTTTTAATCCATACAAATATCTTTTTTTGAAATCGACTAAAAATGTTCAAATTCAACATGTAGTTCATATAAACTATACCAGGTATAACTTACCTTAATTTTTCACATATATAATTTATATTACTTTAAATATTGATTTAATTAAATTAAAAATATATTTTTTTAATAACTTTTATTATTTAACTCAGTCAATTGTAACAATTGTTTCGTAGTCATCTATAGAGTGACTCAGAAAGTCATAAAATAGTGTCATCTCAATAAATTTTAAAGTAAAATACGAAATTTTAAACAATGAGCATAATACTCTGATATGTACCAATTTTATAGGAGGCAAATGCGTTCATTTCTTTCATCCTTTATTATATAATAAATAAGTTTTTTAAATAGTACGTGTTAGATATGTTGTATCAGTTTATTTGATTCTTTAATTAAAATTAACATTTTACTTAATTTATATGATAGTGTTTGTTTTATGTTTTTGGTAATATCATTTAGTTTTAAAAAGTTGTCTCATGCATTACCGGTCCAATATATAGCGGATTTTTTAATGTCTGATACACGATACATAAAAACCTCATTAATTTAGTCTATGTGCTAAACCCTACCACTCTGAACCAACAATTCACCTTGGGTAAATGCTCAAATTCTTTAAATTGTGGTTGCACTACATATATACCATTTTCTACTGGTTGACATGTAGAAATGTAAATAACGAAATTTTAACGTGTTGAAAAGTCTTAAAATTAATATGGTTTTAAGACCCTATCAGAATTAATGAAAATTATGACTCAGTAAGCATCCCGAATGGCAATTGATAAATTTAAGCAATAAATGAGTGTTATATATCACCCATTTATATCCAATTATTTATTGGGTTTTATGGAAAGTATTAACGGTAAGACCTTGCAATTAATTATTTTTCTTTATTGAATATGTTTCTACAAATATTAATAAATATTTAACATATTTTATGTTTAAATTAATCATAATTACTTTTCAGTAGATAATTATTACTCTTTCTGCATGTAAAAAATATTCTCCCATGATGAAATGCAAATAAAATACAACCAAAATAAACCAACTATTTTACAGTGAAGATTTTAGTCTATTGTCCACCATTAGTGTTTTAACTGTTCGGGTTGTTCATCGCCCGAAACTAACTTTTACCTTACATTATATTGAATATCCAAACCTAAATGTGAATTTATACTTATTTAAATTAGACCTGAAGCCGACCCGAACCCAATTCAAAAACCGGGAACCAAACTAAACTTGAACCAATAATAAATATATTACATATATTTATATATATAAATACACAAAAATTTAAATATCTTATGATAATTATTCTTATTTATAATTAAAATATAGTAGATTTTAAAAGATATTTTTATATAATTTAATATTATATAAAAAATTAAAATTTAAAATAAAATTAAATATATATAGGGTTCAAATCCTTTGACATCCAAACCCAAACATGATATAAAATAATTACTAATAAAAAAAATAAAACCGTGAGTAAAATCTTCCTATTGACAAGTTGAATCGATTGGCAACTTTTGTCAAGTCAACGTCTAGAACAATTATTCAATTGATCCTTCTCCTTAAAAGAGCTTGCTAAGTCTTGGAAACAATGGTGGAAATTGAAGATCCATCCAAGGCTCCTTTTGACAATGGACTTCTAGCGAAAGACAACTTAGCCAAAAAAGAACTACCCAACAAATTAATTATTTACTTTACAACTTGGGAAAAGCATCATTTCACCATGTATTTTTTAATTGTAGCATAGTAAAATCTCTATTCATTGGCATAAGGGGCATAAAGAATATTATCTTGACCTTGCACACGGGTATCATCAAACTCTTGTTGGATTAGCATCAAAACTTTCCTCTTTGTAAAGATAGTGTATTCTACTTCTGTACAACTCCTCCAATTCTCTGCTTTCTTACTATAAATTGTACATGGATTACCATTTGTCCCTCACATTTTTAAGATAGCAAACCATTTATAATTTATTTTAAAATTCTCTTTGATGTGCAAATAAATTTTTATGGTTTTGGATAAACACAAAGCAAATAATATATTGTACATAAAATAGAACAAATTTAATATTTTTACGAGTATATATCGCCAATATTTGTCTCTATACCATAAACTTTAAATGGATTACCACATGTGCTATAAAGCTCAAGATATTAAAAGAGGCAACTATTTAATATATATTTTTACACCAATACATTTTATTTTAATTAACTAATGGTTATCATGCAATCCACAACCCTATCCATTACATATATATATATATATATATATATATATATTTTCCATACATCTCAGAAATATTTATTTCAATATCAGGGTAGTCGCAACTCACAAGCTATGAAAATATAAACTAGTTTAATATTTTAATATTTATTTCAAAAAATATTTAGATATAAGTTAGTTAAAAGACCCAAAAAGCATAAATATGCACGTTTATAATACTCATTTATTATTGAAATTTCAAATCTGCCTGTAATGATATTTAATAGAGGATAATTTATTTATACCAGATTATGTCTTATACTCATATTGACATCAGGAATTAGAACATATTACCACTCTTATTTCAATATAAGATGGAATATAATACTCTTAGTGAGGTTAAACATTTTAAAATTTTCATATTGTTTATATTACTTTCAATCCAACCAAATACACCAGAAGGAAGTTCTTTAACCATTACTTCAAATTGGGGTTGCCTACCAGTTGGATTTAGTAGATACCTATAGTCAGGTTTGGTTGGGTAGCTATAAAACAAATCTAATTATTTATCATTTAACCTTCTACCATGACGACCAACTCGTATCATTTACCATGAAAGCAAAACCAATCCTAACTATATTAGATTTGGACGATAATCATTTAACTATTCGAACTATATCATAGTAATACATCATTTAAAAAGTGAAACTAAAAAATATTTTAAAAATATAAAATGAATATTTGATAATTTTTTAATAAATATTAATCTAAAATTAATAAGGTACTAATATTTGCATTGAAAAATAATAATTTAAAAATCAAATATCAGACCATATCTCTAAATCAAACTCTATTATCAACTACCTAAAACTAAGATTCAATTGGATCAGGTACCCAATTTTACCATACCAGCAATGCACCCCTACTTCAAGTATCCTCCCTTATCTAAACTTCAATGGCACAATCAAAATGCATTGCAAGGATGATTTAGATAACTATTTCAACGAGTCACTCAATGTGTGGCAGAAGACTTAACAGTACCAATACCAATGAAAAAGAAAGAGATAATACACCAGGAATACAGGCAAGAACCAAGATAATACTTCACTAATTTGTACAAGAACACTTGTAGTCTTCTCTTCCAAATAGAAGGGTTATTCCACACATAAAACACAAAATCTAAAACTCATAAGTTCCCTAAGACCATGGATTCTAGTCCTCCAGTACAACGTTTACTAGAAGCAAGAGAGAAATAGCCTAGAAGAAGGCCCTACTCCCATAGAACACCCTAGATCCATTGCCTTTCTGCACCCCTTTTGAATCAGTAGGAGAATTACCAGTGGTAGAATTACCAGTTGTAGGAGAAGAAGTAGTTGCTGCTGCTGCTCCATTATCAATAACATCAATTGGCAGCTTCATCTTGGCAAGGGACTCTGTGAACTGTTGCATGCTTTTCAAGTACATGTCCACAATCTCCTGCTGCACCACCTGCTGCTCAGGCTCAATCTTTATGTTAATTTTGGGGAGTGGGAATGAATCCCCAGGAGCAATCTCACTTGTGGAGTTGATGTCTGCTTCCCCTTCTGTGTTCTTGTCATCAATCTTCTTTGGGGAGGCCTCGTTTCCACCATCCGAGACAGTTTGTGAATTGGATTCTGTTTCAGTGGTAACGATGATGGAAGACCCACTTGACCCATTGGGTGTGGCACTGCTCATTGGAGCTTCTTTCTTCAAGCTTTCATGGGGAGGGTGTTTTTCTGCAACATCACCATTGACATCCTCAGGAGTTACCGAAATCTCTGGAGGTTGACATTCCAACTTGGGACTGTGGATCCCAATATACTCAGAAACCATGATCTCATTTTCGTTCACAATATTAGGATCGGGGAACTCTATCTTGCTCAGCTCACTGGAAAGCGGGTCATCATCTTCTTTTGCGGCCACCACCGCCGGCGGACTAGACAGAGGCACCACATCCGGCGAAGATCCATTGTAGGAGAGGGACATCTTGATGAAACCAGCCGGAGAATGGAACAGATCGGTGGAGGAGAGCGAGAAGTCCTCCAGCAGCTCACCATTAGCAGCTAGCACATCTGATATGGGCACGAGAGTGAAGCCCAGCAGCTGGTCTTCAAGGTAGTTCCTCACCCTGCTCAACATCCACACCTCACACTTGAGGGAAGAGTCCACAGTCTGCACATTGAGCTGAACCTGCTCGTTGAACACCGGGTTCCTCCCCCCGCCATTGATGATCTGGGTGGAGACACTGGTGTCGGGATCAGTGGTGAGGCAGAGCTTGGCATAGACATCTTGGTTGTGGTATATGCATATGTTGTGGATGTCCCTTGCTTGGTGGATATAGACATCAAGAACACCGATGCAGCTATTCTGATTACCGACCATGTTGCTGCTTCCATTGGTGGCTGATAAATTAGTGGGGTGGTGGGGTGTGAACTCTTCCCCTGCCCTCTCTATCTCCACCGAATCAGAGGTGTTGGAGGGGGACAGCACCTTGCCAGAGCTCATCCTCATGAACAAATTTGAAGCTTCAAGTTCAAAGCAGAAAACCAAAATCTGATTAGTAGATAGAACCTGTAATTCCAATGACCAAGTGTGAACTTTTCGAACCTAAACGACAAGCGAAAAAAAAATCCAACACAAGGCTCCAGAATTAAGCAAAATACAAAACTCAATAAGGGGATGATGAGTAGAGGTCTAGATAACATTCCCAAATCCCAAAAGTTTAAACAACTCAAAACCCAATAAAATCCATTCACACAAAGTTTAGCAGCCGACCAACTTTACCACTAACCGATAAAGCTACGGATACACCAAATATATTCAAAGTTCAAACGAGAAACATGTCAGAAACCAACGGGGACGAACAACATCTGGTCAGGAGCACGCACAGTGATGAGAAAACTACTTTCTCAGTTCCCAGTTCCCACTCCTAGCTATGAAGATTGGAGAAAGGAGGTGTGAGTGTGGAAAGAAAGACAGCAGACTACAGAGTCAATATGAGTGGAGGAATCCCAAAGCAGGGAAGCAGAAATTGTAGACTAAAAAAGCATGGACGGTAGATAAGGGGGGGTCGAGGGGGTGCCTACCGTGTTAGTCTTCCTGTAGCTAAAAGTCAAGAGAGGGGTGGCCTCTTAAAACCAGCCTTCCTCTTCATCACCATGGTAAAATATTTACCCATTTAGATCCTTTCCCCAATGCTTCCAAATCACAAAATGGGAAACACGGACTTTTCCTTTTCCTGCCCATGCACAGTGAATACACCTTTCCACAACCTTTCCTTGCCATAGAAGGATTTCCCCCTTAGACCAACCATTCCCAAGAACATGGTTTTTTTTTTTACTAGTAATTTATCATTGGAAAATTGGATGCTGGTCAGTAAGTGTTTGGATATAGATTGAAGGAGCTGCTGCCTATGGCTGCTTGAACTTTAAATTTGGGGAAGTGGGCAGGTGGAAGTAATGAAAGATCTTTTCCATCTCAATCTCTGACTCGCTCATCTGTATCAATAAAATTTGGTCGGTGCAACCAATGAATTCGATTCAGAACAATCCCAGAGCAGCAGCCAGAGCACTCAAATAATATAAGAGTAGTAATGAGAAGACAATGCGCATCATGTTCCTCTGCAAATGTAATTAAAAACATTCTGATTTGGTAGCAAATAATCCCCACTTTGGATCAAAGAAGAAAAGAAAGATAAAAGAGGAGAAAAAGCAGAGATCAGATCACTATCTCCATGTGAGGTTTCTTTATCTTTTGCCCACATTTGAGTGGCGGAGGTGCTTGAT
>JAVDBV010026195.1:0-23973 GCA_032619315.1 Piper longum
GAGGACATAGGTGGTCTTCATCTTAAGACGCCGAGAGTAGATCCGGGTCGGCTTAACCGAATCTAGTAGATTATCGAACGGTTCGGTCGCCGGTAGCATTTCCGGGTCGGTTCAAGGGTGAACCGAGTCGGGGTGTTACAGAACCGATCGGCTAACGACTATAAAACCGTAACTCGATTCACTGGTTTTACAATGTGAATATTCATCTAAACTAATGTAATGGTTTTTGAATTACTAAAAATAGTCGTCAAACAGCCGAAAACGGCCTGAACTAAGCTGAACTGGATCGAACCAAGCTGAACAAGAATAAATTGAAAGGGCTGAACCAACCCGGTCTGGATTAACCAAAAAAAATTGGATGGGTTGGCTAGGCTGATGGATGTGGATATGGACATGGACATGGCTGGCGGACTCGGTCTAGCCAAACAGATGTAGTTGCAGACAGGCAGATCACAGACCGGGTAAATGGGTCAAGGAGAGCCGCCGGTTCCCGTCCCCAGAAAATGCCAACGACGGCGTGGCTAGTGTCGATGCCAGTCAAAATTGATGGCCCACTGAACAATGAGTAGGTTGGTGGTGGTGGTCGGTGAAGTCCAGTCAGTGGTTTGCCGAAAAATGGCTCAGAAAAGGGCGGATCGCTGCCAGATACGGTGACCTCGCTGGCGACAATTGCGGCCGCGGCGGTGGCCATGAGTGGTCTCAAAATGTCGGCCTTGAGGAGATGAACCTATCTGGGCAACAGTCGGTGGTGCCCGGTCGGTGGTTGGCCAGAAAACTGCCGAAATAGTGAAAACCCACCGCTGTGCAAGACCGCATCGCCGGCGGCGATTGCGGCCACGACGGAGGTCGATGTCAGTCCCAAACTGTAGATCTCGAGAAGGGGAAGATGTTTGGGTCATCGGATTGTCTAGTGGTGGCTCGCCGGCGTTGGAAAATGGTCCAAAAGGCCATGGTGGCGGCGGAAACCGGCTCCAAAACTCCCTCACCGGCGGCGATTGCAGCGACACCGGTAGTTGTGGGAGGTACGAATGGAAAGCCGAACGTGAGGTGGTCATAGGGGCGTCGGTCCGATGGCCGAAGATGAGATGGAGACTCGCTGACGACAAGCCGAAGTGGTGGCGGCGTTAACATAGTGCAATGGTGGAAGATCTAGATCTGGGAAGGGTAGACGTCTAGTTTTTCTTTTCAGTTTAATTCTTTTCTTTTTTGTTGATTTTAGATTTTAGTTTTCATGATCATCAACTTTATTATCAAATCAACCTATGCATGCATGAAAATTAGGAAGAAGAAGAAAAGAGGAAAATACTCGAGCAAGGAGGAAACCGGCGTCTGTCAGAAGGATAAAATGAGAATGACGCCCCCTTTCTCCTTGTATAATGAAATGACGACTAGGGTATGTTAAGACACCCTTTCGCTCGTATTTCACTTAGCCGGTTAAACGGGTAATTGATATGGTTCACTTAATTGGTTAAATGATACTTAACCGGGTAAATAATACCTTACACTTGATCGGGTAATTAATAATTAACCGGGTGGCGGGTAAATTTAAATGAAAATATTAATTTTCCAACGTTCGGTCCTACCGAGTCGATTTTTTTTTCGAGTTTTTACAAATAAACTGACGTACTCTTATATATTCTAATAACTCTTTTTCTACTGTTGTATTCATGACGTTATCATTATATATTTGGGTATATGTGACCCTCATTGTTTATATACGCAGCCGGTCTCAGCTCAGCTCATGTGTTCTAAAATTGACTCAACTTAAAATAATTTTCAAACATACCAGTTCTGAGTATAAAACCCTGACTCGAGTCATGGGTTTTACAACTCGACTCCTATTCAAGTAAAAAATAATAACTAACTCTTAATAAATTCTAAAAAAATAAAAATATATAAAAAATCTCATAAAATATAATACACTCTATAACATCAAAATGACGTGCTCAATAACTAATAACCCACCTAAACTAATATATATCGCGTCCTAATGTATTAATCAACCTAAAAATAATTTTACGATTAAATGCATTAAAAAAATTACATATTGTCATATCCTATGATAACTCATTTCTTTTTTTTTTTTATGTTACTATCATATACTCGAGAATACGTAAGTCACATCGCTCATAACGTACGGCTGGCCTCGACTTAGCACTCAGGGTCATAAAATTGACTTAACTTAAACCGATTAATTCACTAATGTAAAACTCTAATTCGAGTGACGAGTTTTACATTTTAGGCCCATAAGCCTATAAATCAGAATTTATATAGATAAGAGTTGTGTAATCTGATTAACAAGTTTATTATAATTAACAAGTTTATTATAATTTTAGGTTGAACTATAGATAATAATGCTGTGAATACGTTTTACACTTATAAAAATGATCTCACTAACCCATTAATAAATATTTTTAGCCCAGATTCACCAATGCAAATGAAATTGCCAACTATGCTAACCTCTCTTAAGTTTTTGTTTAACCTCACAACGAAAGAAGAAAAATAGCTAAACTTTGTTCAACTATTTGGTGGCGGTCGGTAGATATATATTTAGATGAAATGATTAAGTATAACCGGCATCAGAGAATATTGTAGCCGGAAAAACGGCGCCAATAACGGATTTGTCGTCAGGCGGGAAGGAGGGCTCAGCCAAAAACTTGAAGTGGAAATAGATTTTTATATATAATTTTTTTTCAAAACTTCGTAATTTTTTATTTCATTTTTATAAAATGACGTTTTTCTAATTAAATATAAATTTTGGCACCCATGACTTTGGCATGGACCTACCCAAGCGGAAGCGACCAATAATTGACATGTGAAAAGTGGGGACTACTTGGTGTCCCTGTCGCCTGTATCACCATAACTAAAATAACCAAAGTCTCCACCGACCGGCTCTATCCTCTTGGGCGGTGGGCCGAACCACTGTTCCTGTCTCAGCGCTTGGTCCATCTGTGGGGCGGCCTAAGTTTCTGGTTTGCTGCAAGCTTTTCAACAATCAAAAATAATAGCTTGGTTTCTTTAATGCAAATGATGCTTGAAAGCATTGGGGGCAGGGTAATGACACGCTTTCTGTAGGCCTTAATTTCTTTAATACAAGTCATGCTGAAAATAAGAAAAAATAAAAAATTTTGCCGTTAATCTAGTCGGCCGGTTGCTCTGCCAAAGAAAAATAGCAAACAAAGTAGTCAGGCAGTGAAGGTCGACCAATTTATCACCGTTTTTTTAAGAGTTTTTTTGCCGTCCAAGTTTGAAGCGAAAAAAGGAACCCTTTGTCGAAGATGCCGTTGTTGAAAAGTCAAAGACGAAATACCAGTGGCATAGATTTGCTCTTTGGCGAGGTGGGTTGGTAAGTGTTGTTGGGTTGGATTGGAGTTGGTGAGCCCCTCTTGCTGATACTTTTTCGGTTTCGTCTTCAACGAGGTACATTAGCTTTGATGTTTAGTTAATCTTGGGAGTTAGCTTTAGTTTTATTTGTTATTTCTCGATGTTATAAGTGAACGTCTTCTTGGCCGAGCTATTTCGTAGATCTGCAAGTCCCTTTGGTCCTTGGATGCATACTTTTTTTTTAGTTGTAAATTGGGCAGTTCAGTCTAGGCAGTTGGTTGATGAAGAAATTGATGCTTGCTTGTAAACGGGAGAAGTCAATGCAATGCATAGTTCTTGAAGTATAAGTAGCTGTTCATTTGGTGTTTTATTTTTTCGTTTTTTTTTACTGTAATAGATTTGGGTCCCTCGTAAACAAATTAGGTGCGGCAATTAGGTCTCTATTTTGTCTCATGAAGCACAAGAATTTGAGAAATTGTTTGTTTCGTTTCATTCTCGGTATTTCTATATCTATCACTTTCGCCAATTTGATTTGGCTGGGTCTGTGATTTTAAGAAAAGCCGTAGTAAATAGTAATTGTGATTGATTAGGTTTTCAACTATTCATTGTTCTGCTTGTTATGCTATGTATTGAAACTTCTCTACTCAATTGTTTTCTCCAGAGAAGTTAAGGCCTTTCCAACGTTTTGAGATCTATACAGTGGAAGGATTGAACCTAATTGTGTTACACTATTTCGTCTTATGAATAGAAATAGGGGCCTTCAAGTCCTATGAAGTGATATAGACCAGTTATCATTGTTCCATTATGCATGTCTGGTCTTGTGGTGCTTCCTGATAATTCGGGAAATGAATTCTCTAGTGCTGCTAGTGCTGAAAGTGCAGGACTATCTCGTGGGCAATCACTCACATTGGATGCTGGGCAGCCTTCCCATTCTTCCGGTGGAAACGGAGGTTTTAGAGTTGGAGAGCTTTTCCTTCTCAATGGTGAGTGCTATGCAGGGACTTTATTGCGTAATATGCCGGAGGGGTCTGGTAAGTATGTTTGGTCTGATGGATGTGCCTATGAGGGTGAGTGGAGAAGTGGGATGAAACATGGAATTGGAAAGCTTTTATGGCCTTCTGGAGCAGTTTATGAAGGCGAATTCTCTGGTGGCTTTATGCATGGTACTGGAACTTACATCGGTTCTGACAATATAACCTATAAAGGACGTTGGAGGTTAAATATTAAACACGGTCTGGGATATCAATCCTATCCTAATGGAGATACTTTTGAGGGTTCCTGGATTCAAGGAGTGATAGAGGGGCACGGAAAATACATATGGGCTAATGGGAACTTTTATATTGGAAATATGAAATGTGGGAAAATGTCTGGGAAGGGAACGCTTACTTGGAAGAACGGGGATTCTTATGAAGGAAGCTGGTTGAATGGTTTGATGGATGGCTTTGGTGTCTATACTTGGGAAGATGGAGGTTACTATGTGGGAACATGGACCCGTGGTCTGAAGGATGGAAAAGGAGCTTTCTATCCGAAGGGTGGTAAACTTCCCGCCACACAGGAGCTTTACTTTACTGCATTGAGGAAGAGGGGGCTGCTGCCTGATCTAAGGAAGCAGAACAATAGGTCACACATACATCATGCCACATCAGTGGACATGGGAAGAATTAAGGTCCGGGAGTCATCCCAGGGATCAAATGAAAATGTGCCTAAAGGAAGTCTGTTAAATATAGGTCAATCTCAGAGCAAAAATGTAGCTCTAGAAAGAAGATGGAGTTTAGAAGTAGCTATTGAGAGAGTAATTGGCAATGACGTTTCCCTCAG
This sequence comes from Piper longum, assembly GCA_032619315.1. NCBI lineage: Eukaryota > Viridiplantae > Streptophyta > Magnoliopsida > Piperales > Piperaceae > Piper > Piper longum. The sequence goes on from JAVDBV010026195.1 coordinate 5,143, forward strand.
CACTGGAGAGTCTACCGTAGAATGCAATGAAAAGGAGGCTGACGAAAATGTCCCAATATTAGAACGGGAATACATGCAAGGGGTTTTGATCAGTGAGCTAGTGGTTAACATTAACTTCTCCCCATTGTCCAGGAAAGCTAGGAGACGACAGAGGAAACTTGCAAAAGAGATAAAAAGACCGGGTGAAACAATTATTAAAGGTCACAGGAGTTATGATTTGATGCTTAGTCTACAGCTGGGTATCAGGTAAGCTTTTTAACTTCTTTTCAATAAGAAAAACAATGCTGTAATTTCTTGCTAAAATTCCTGTTTATTTTTATTTTTTTTATCATCATAAACCACTAAATTCCAAACAGTTGGACTAGTGACCTGGCTTTTATTTTTTTTATCCATTCTATAACAGATTATTATGTGTATTCTACCCAAAATATCCTTTTACTTCTTGCTACATCAAAAGCACTTTCTGCTTTAACTTACCACTGTTTTTGACCATTTTTAATTTCATCTATGTTAATTTTAATGGATTCCAGATTCTCATTTTTTAAGAGAGCAATTATTATTAACTTTCACTGACTTCCGCATCCATCTCTTTTTTTCTAAACGACAACTATTTAGATGGAAAGTGAACTACAGTGTCAGTGGCTCACTGATTACGTGATCAATGCTGTAAAAGATTATTATATACTATATTCTACTTGTAAAGCATTAATGCTGTAATCCTAAGGGATTCAGGTCTCTGATGAGAAATACTAAATTCTATATGTTGATATGTTACTTATTATTTGTATGATGTAAGGAGTTATCCCGTGTTCATACATAGTTTGACTGTTTCATTGTTACTTAGGAGAGTTTGAATTTTTGTTCCTATTTTATGTAAATTTTATCCCAAACAAAGTGGGGGCTGTTGTAACAAACTAGTTCTGTAAATACAATAAATAATAAACGGTGAATTCATTGATTCACCTTTCTTTTCCCTAACTATCTTGTTATGTATACATGTTATGTTATTTTCAACATGGTATGCAGAGCAATCGATATTAAGAATCTGTGAATCTTAGTTGTCATTAACTCTTACTACTGTTGCTACTTTCCTAGCCATTTTGAGTATGCTTGTTCTTATCCTACCAAGTTTACATTATGCCAAAGGGAAAAACAACACATTCCTCCTCTGATAGTAGCACCATGTCAGTTGCTGATCTCTTCAATAGTACTTCTATTACCACCTTCAAGCTACATGGAAAAAATTATCTACAACGGTTTGCTGTTGTCAAGACCTTCCTAATGTCCAAGGAAAACTGAAGTACATTGAAGAGGTGCCTGGAGATGCCACTAATTCAGAATGGAAGGCAGATGCTCAAGTTGGGTCATGGCTATGGAACTCAATGGAACTTCACATCAGTTGTGATGTGAAGCCACTTGATACTGCACATGCTGTGTGGAAATCAGTCTACTAGAATTTTACCTCTAAGACCAACATACAAAATATCTATTATATTTGTGAAAGGTGTTTCTCTATACAAGGTATGAGATCTCTCACTGAATATTATAGCTTTTTTTTGAGTAGGTGTGACGGACTTGATATCTGCCATCCCTATCCGACTGATATTGATGTTTGGGAAAATAGTGGGAAGAACACAAAGTAGTATCATTTCTTTCTAGCCTAACTTCCCACTGTGCATCAGCAAGCGATCAGATTTTAATGGGTAATTCTTAATAGGTAAGGAGTTAACTAGTTTGAATGCCAGTATTTCGAGATTGTCTAGGCTGTGTGATGAAGATGATGAGGCTGTAGAAGTTGTTCAAAACTCTGCAATGACTACAAGCATTCGACCTCCCTTCACCTCTAATAGAGGGAGAAGGAGAGGTAGAGGCTTAGGATTAAGAAGTGGAATAGGCTGAAGCTCCACTTCAAAATGGAAGGTGTTGTAAGTATTGTCAGACTAGATTAGACAAAACAGATTGCCACAACTTCTTCTGTTTCCAACAAACAATCTATGGAATCTGCTGGACCCTTCTACTCTTGCTATGACAATGATAGCAATCAACCATGAGAACTATGAGCACCTTCTGAAGATGGTCAATCAAGGAGAGTCTGCCCTACCTTCTGCCTCAATTGCCAATTGCAACTGCAAGTACAACTGTTAGTAATCTACCTTTACTCAATCCTTGGCTTATAGATTCTAGAGCAACTGATCATATGACAGGTAATTGTCACTCCTTTTCAGCCCTTTTCCCTAATCCTATGAGCATTTGCCTTGCTGTTGGAAGTTTTATATCATCCATGGGAATTGTCTGACCTAATTACTTAAAAATGCGCTGCTGGTTCCATCATTCCCAGCCGATTTCCTTTTTGTCTACAGGCTTAATAATGATAACCATTGCCATGTTTTATTTACCCCTAAACATTATTTGCTGCCAAGAGGCAGATTGGCTTCTAGTAGAAGGAAGCTCTATTACCTTGTAACAAATGAGACTGCATCATCTATAGCTACTGTGTCTTCCTCTAAGTCAACTGCTATGCAGTGGCGTGTGAGATTAGGTCATATTAACTTGAATTAATTAAGTCTTCTTCCAAGTCCCTAACCTAGGAAGTGTATCTTGATTTAAATGTGAGGCATGTGAATTGTCTAAGCATCATAAAATAGCTTTTTAATGTCAGTACTTTCCCATCACTTCTCAACCATTCAATCTTGTTCATTTGGATGTTTGGGGTCCTCTAAATGTATCTAGTGATGGTAATTGTAAGTATTATATAATTTTTGTTGATGACCATAATTGAATGACATGGTTGTGCTTGTTGGAAGAGTGGAAAGAAGTGTTTAGGTGTTTTTAGATATTTGTCGATTAAAGAAAGAATCAGTATGGTGCAGTTCTTTTAAAGTTTTTAGATCTAATTAGGCTTCAGAGTACATGTCTACACAATTCCAAGGTTACTGTCATGATCAGGGTATCATCAATGAGACTTCTTGTGCTCATTCTCCAAACCAAAATGAAGTGAAGAAAATATAGACATATACCCAAAATTGCTAGATGTTTATTGTTGAAATTGTCTATACCTAACTATTACTGGCCTGAAGCTTTACTCACTGCCTGTTATCTCCTGAATAAAATGCCATCATTGGTGTTACAAAATCAAATCCCCTACTCAACCTTACGTCCAAACAAGTCATTGTATTTTATTCAACCTAAGGTGTTTGATTGTATCTGTTTTGTACACTGATGATGTCTATTGTTGAAATATCTGTACCTAACTATTACTTGCCGGAAGCTTTACTCAGTGCCTGTTATCTCCTGAATAAAATGCCATCATCGGTGTTACAAAATCAAATCCCATACTCAACCTTACATCCAAGCAAGTCCTTGTATTTTATTCAACCTAAGTTGTTTGATTGTATTTGTTTTGTACACCTTCACCTAGGGCAAAAGGATAAGCTATCTACAATATCGGTCAAGTGCATCTTTCTAGTTTATTCTCGAACCTAAGGTGTTGTTTACACGTGACATTTTTTACGGACTGTTCATATTACCCTATGAAGTGTGAACCCGTTTACTCAAGAGTCTCTTCCTGCAATGGTGCCACTCCCAACACTTGTTTTCAAACAAATTCCTTAGCCTACACTAAGGTTTGCTGTCCCTCATGTATATTGTAGGAAACCCAAAATCTTTATGTATGCTGACCGTCCATGTGTGTATAAAAGGAAAGGTAGAGAGCTTCAGTCCACTGCAGCCAAACACAAACTGCCTCTAGCTGTTGCAACAGGTAAAACTCTTCTTTTTACGCTAGTTTTGCTCATAACTTAGCTGGTACTACTATTCCTACTAGTTACCATGATGGTATATCTCATCCTGACTGATACAAAGCAGTCCGAGATGAAATCTCAGCCCTCACAAATTTTCAAACCTGGACACTAACAGATTTACCTGCAAGCAGACAAGCATTAGGTAGCAAGTGTTATACCTTGAAAGTATAAGACAGATGGCTCAATAGACAGATACAAGGCTCGATTGGTAGCTAAAAGCTACAATCAAACACAGGTAATAGACTATGATCAAACATTTTCTCCGGTGGCTAAGTTGAATACAGTAAAGATCATAATCTCACTTGCACCTACTTATGACTGGGAACTCCATCAACTTTATGTAAAGAATGCATTCCTCCATGGAGACTTACAAGAAGAAATCTACATGCTTCAGCCACCTAGATTTGTTGGGGAGGGGGAGTCCAGCAAGGCTTGTAGATTGATCAAATCTATGTCCTGAAATAGTCCCCTCAAGCATTGGTCTGAGAAATTCATCAACATCCTTACAGCATTTGGATTTTACAAGAACAAATTTTGATTAATCTTTGCTCTTCAAGAAAATAGGGAATGGTTATGTCATTCTACTTGTGTATGTAGATAATATAACCATTGCAGGAAGTAACACAAAAGGAAATGTAGGATTCATGATTGATTTGCAATCAAAGCTAAAGATAAAGGATCTAAGCAGGCTACAATACTTTCTAGGTATTGAAGTGTTGAGGAGTGATAAAGTAGACTCCGATGTCAAATGAAGTGATGGATAAGTTGGAAGAAACTGGTTTGTTAGAGGCTAAGTTAGCTGATACTCCTCTTGAAACCTCTCTAATGCTTGAGCCTAATAAAAGGGATCTATTGCAGGATCCAACAAGGTATAGATGGTTCATAGGCAAGTTGATTTACCTCGCAATCACATGGCCAGACTTGTCTTCTGCTGTAAGTCTGGTCATTAAGTTCATGCAAGAGCCGTAAATGCCACATTGGAAGGCTGTCATAGAATCGTATGGTGCTTGAAAAAATTTCCAACTAGAGGAACGTTGCATAAGAGGAAACATGATAATTCACTGATGATTCAAGGATTTGTAAATTCGGATTGGGCAAAATCTATACTTGACGTGAGGTCTGTAAGTGGTTATTGTATAAACCTAGGAGGTAGCATCGTCATCTAGAAGAGTGAGAAACAAAGTGTTGTGGCAAGATCTAGTGCTAAGGCTGAGTATAGGGCAATGACAAAGGCTTCAGAATTAATTTAAATGAGGCTGTTGTAAAGGAGAATTGGGGTGTAAGATTAGAGGAACAATGCATCTATGGTGACAACACAACAACTATTCACATTACTAATAACCCGGTTTTCCATGAGAGAATAAAACATATAGAGGTAGATTGCCACTATATAAGAGACAAGGTGTGATTGACTTAAGGAACATCAACACCAAGGCACAAATTGCTGATATCTTCACATAAGTCCTGTCCATAACTCGACATGATGAGCTGTTATCCAAGCTATTTCTGGTCTCCTTCCATTAGTAATTTGTGGGGGAGTGTTGAAATGTTAGATACTATATGTATTATGTTAGGAGTTATCTCGAAGTGTTGGTACATTAGCTGGACTGTTTCATTGTTACTTAGGAGGTTTTGAATTTTAGTTCCTATTTCATGTAAATCTTATTGCCAACAAATATGGGGCAGTTGTAACTAACTAGTGTCAAACTATTATTGTAAATACAGTAAATAATAGACAGTGAGTTCATTGATTCACCTTTCTTCTTCCCTAACTCTCATGTTATGTATACAGTGTTATGTTATTTTCTATTCTATATACTTTCCTCCATCAGTTTGTTAATTTCTTTCAATGTTCATGAAGAGATCTGGACTCTTTTACTGGTCTACTTTCTAAATTTTCAAGCTAACTTTGATACTTTTCTCATTCTACAATCCAACTTTTGAATGTGGTGCTTATTGAACTAGGTCTATATTACACTTGATTGTTGGCTTTATCGGAAATTCCAAAATGACCATGTCTTTTCATATCCATTCTTGACCCTTTCAGCATTTATCTCTGCCCATTACATTCCATCACAAATAAGTAATAGTACATATTTTCACAACTGCATTTGGAGCCCTTTTTTCACATGCCAATAACATAGTAGATGGTTGGGTCATTTTCTTCTTATATCATGACTATTAAGCATTGACATTTTCTTTTTTTCTTTATTAGATACACAGTTGGGAAAATTACACCAATTCAAAGGCGGGAAGTCCGAAGATCAGATTTTGGGCCAAGAGCTAGCTTCTGGATGAACTTTCCTAAAGAAGGTTCCCAATTGACGCCTCCTCACTATGCAGAAGACTTCAAATGGAAAGATTATTGTCCAATGGTCTTTAGGTGATTGGAGAATTAACATTTTAATGCCATTACTGGTTTTTTTCAACATGATAAAAACCTTTTTAGTGTTTAATTGCTATTTAAATTTTTTATTGTGAGCTACAATTCCTTTTAGATGGCAATTTTGCTTAAAGATACGAAAAGTTTATCTTGTTACTCTTCACCTTTAAAAGTACATGTGGAACATCATTCTTAAAGCGTTCATAAGACAAATTTTAAATATTGAAATCTTTCCCCAAGTCAGTGAAGCTTCATGATGTTGAAAAGGCCTGTTGCGTGGGCTTTGAAGTTGATAAACACCAGATTGAAATTGAAATCTTCGGAAGAATGATTATATCTATTCAATGTTCATAGTTTCTGTTGGAATATATTTATGTTTTGTATGTGTATAACACATAATGTGTTGTTTGACTGTTTCCTGAATGTTTTGGATATTAAAGATACGTTTGAGAGATATTAGGAGATAAATATGATATCATGTAAGTGGTTATAACAAATACTTGTGTATAGATAAGTAATAGAATACCTATGTACAAATTCTGTTTCCTGACTCTCCTGAATGGCTTTTCCTGGTCTCTTTCAAGTCTGCTATTTTCTGCAGTGCCAAACCCACACCCTTCTTGTTCTGAGATTTTCAGAAGTTTCACCCCATTATTGAATTTTCTAAAACACGTGTCCTGTCTGCAGGATGCCTATTATTCTTTGATATCATGTCTATTGGTGATCAAGGATATCTATTTGTTGTCCATTATAACGGATTTACTTGTCCTATTGCTAGGATTTTTTTACAAAGGATTTCACTGTCCCTCTTGGAAGGTTTTTTTTGCTACTATTACTGCATATTTATTTATTTATTTATGATTATTATTATTATTATTATTATTATCATTATTATTATTCTTATTTGGGGGGAGAGAGGAAATGTGCTGTTTGGCTGTTTCATGAAAGTTTTGATTCTTAAAAATTCTGTTTGAGAGATATTCTGAGATAAACCTGGCATCATGTAAGTAGTTGTAAAAAATACCTGTGTTCTTTCCCTCTGCATGCTGTTTTAAAATACTATCTTTATCTATGTTGGTTTATCATTTGATAGCTAAACCTTATATTTTCAACATTTTGCAACTTCTTTTTGAAGAATTATAAGTTGCGGAGACAGTTTCAATATGTCCATTTAGATGTGTGGATATTATTTTTGTTTTCCGAGCAGATCTAGCCAGTTGTGAATTGTTTATGCATATTATTGCTTTCATGTTTGAGAGTAGGACTTGCACGATGTTCTTTTCCTCAACATAACCACCTATGATGTAGACATACAGGGAGTTTTACAATGATTTAGAATTATTAGCTACAATATGGTTTCCTTTTATGGTCAATTTATTCCCCGTTTTCTTAACAGCTTTCTTCTTTCAGGGACCTCCGGGAATTGTTTAAGATTGATGCAGCTGATTACATGATGTCTATATGTGGTAATGATGCACTTAGAGAGTTGTCTTCTCCAGGAAAGAGTGGCAGTGTTTTCTTCCTGTCACAAGATGATCGTTTTATGATTAAAACACTTAGGAAGGCTGAAGTACAGGTATTTACTTATGTTCCATAGTTATTGCCATCTTAATTATGTATATAAGGTAAGCTCAAGTGCTATATATAGTGTTGAAGTTGCATCATTGTGTCTTCTAAATATATCTTTCACTTTATAATTGAAACTAAAAGAAGGCGGTCAGAGCGAAGAAAAGAAACCATTGATTTTTATTATTATTATATTAATTAATTGTAGCATATATTGAGAAATCTAATTTTATTATGAGTAGATTTGAAATTTTATTTTTGTCATGGGTCCTTCAAAAGGGTAAATACTACAAGTAATTTTATTTTTATGGGTAATATTAAGAAATTTATAACTGAAAAATTCTTATATTTTTTCATTTTTCATATAAGTAAAGTGGTTCCCTTTCCTAATAGTTTGAGCTTTTGGGATAAGTGGTTAGACCGTATAAAATTTACAATAAGAAAGAGATTTCTTACACTATCCCAAGTATAAGGCTATAAGAAAATTAATCTAATCCAAAGTTTTAATAATACAAAAATTATATAATATTAACTCAGGTAGAATTATTTGTTAGTATAAGTAAATTTGGTAAATTATATAAGAATCGTAATAGAATTTATGATACTTAAGGCTTTTACTATCCTATTCTAAATAACAACATATTATATAATTTGTAAAACCCGCACATTGTGTGGTTTGACCATTTTTTTTTATATAAGCACAATTAGTGGAGACAACACAAATAAACCTAAGGAGAAGGTTTTCTTTTCTTTCTTTTGTGGTGACGAAGAACTTGGGAGCAGAGACCTGAGTGTACCTGGTTATCTATTCTTAAATTTGGAGAGTGTTTTTTGTTACTATTATTGCTTTGTCAAATGGTTCCTTGATTTGGAAGCAAAAGTTCTCTGACATAAAATGATATTCTTGTTCTTTTACCATGGCGTGAAGTGTTATTAATTCCAGTTTGTCAAATATCTTGAGCTGTTGCCATTTTTTTAATATCCTTGGGCAACATTATATCATTCTTCTGTTTTTGACTAATGGTTGCAACCTCGTAGGTTTTGCTAAGGATGCTTCCGAAATACCATAATCATGTTCGCAAGTATGAAAATACCCTCATAACTAAATTTTTCGGTTTGCACAGGGTCAAACCTTCAAGTGGACAGAAGGTAATAAAGGAATGAGCTTTTGTTGTGGTGGCTATTTGTTTAATGCTTGTAAACATAACGTCTTGCATACACAAGGTTGGCAAGTGTGTGCTCAAGTGTTCTTTTACAGCTTTCTCTCTCTTTAACAATTCAACTATTATTCTGTCTATCAATTGGTGCATAGTTAGGGATGCTATGTAGGGGGGTAATCAACAGTAAACCTACCAGATCAAAGAATAAAAGAATAATAATAGAATTATTTGAAATATAAGAATAGCCTAAATCATATAATTGTCTCGGATTGTATAGAAGAAGTAATGTAGAGGATTGAGAAGAAGTAAAGAACAAGAGGAAGAAAGTAAACTAAAAACATAAAGTTCATTTTCTCAACTGTTCGACCCTACTTAGAGGTAGGTGTAGTGGTTGTATCCTATAAATCATCTATAAGTGTCCAAAGTTTCAATTACACCTCAAATAACCCCCCAAGCTCAGCAACCAGAACTACATAGTAGCTAACCAGCCAGCAACATAAACCAACAAACAGGTTCAGAAGGATCTCAACTAGACATGATGTTAAGCCTAGTTACACAAACAGTAAGGAATAAGATTGTCTTGCACTACCATCATAACCTCCTCATGATTGTGTGAGTGTCACTAGCAATTTTAAAGGTGTATTGTTTCTCAATGAAGTTTATAGCCAAGACTACTTTATTCTCTTTTTGGGTTTAAGTTTTGACTCTTTCTTGATGTTCAAGCCATAATATTTGTATGAGCTGTTAATTTTGTGTAGGCATGGCACGTGTTTAGTCCTTTTGGTTTTGCACATAATTCTTAATGTGTGAATTTAAGCATTAGTATAAATCTGGTACTCTTCTGATTTCTGACTGATCATGCAGTTTCGATTTGTTGTTATGGGCAACATGTTCTGTACCGAATTAAGGATTCACCGAAGATTTGATTTAAAAGGTTCTTCTCTGGGACGCTCATCAGACAAAATAGAGATTGATGAAAACACAACACTCAAAGATTTAGATCTTAATTATTCTTTCTACTTGGAGCCACTGTGGCGAGAGGCTTTATTGCAGTAAGTCAATAACGTCATTATGCTAATTTCATAGTTTACAATTTCTCGGAATTTTGGAAAATTTTCGCCAAATTTCTATTTTTTTGAGTTGCCGAAACAAAAATGCTCAGAAAAATATGTTTTTCTTATAACTTGAGAGTAAATGAGAAATATCGATGGTGCATATTGGAGAAGTAGGAGAGTTATTACTAATATAAATAGCAAAAGTGACAATTTTTTAATAAAATTTTATAGTTATATATAAGCATCGATTCTAGAAAGAATAGTAAACATATTAGAGATAGGGAATTTATGAAAAGGTTCCCCCATTAGCTTTAGTTGTTCACCCCCTGTTATTTTTGGTCAAGTTACATGCATGTTACAAGGATTTGCATCAAATTGTGTGAACTTGTATGCATGTTAGACCTCACCATATATGTTCCGTGTATTCTTTCTATGTCAAACTTGAATTGCTTTTATTGTTGACTTATAATCTACTCCAAAATTATATTAAATATATGTGTTATCTTATGTAAAAGCAATATTTAGACATTAACAAGTTATTTCCACTTTTTTTTTCTTTTATCTTTGAGATATCTTTATTGGCTGACACAAAACCGAGTTTTGAAGTTTGAAAATTTTGACTAATTTGAGACCATCCTTGGTGCCTTTGATTTCAGCTTCTATTTCTCATCTTGATGCAGTTGATAATGACTTTCAATGTCAATTAATGTTACTTCTGATTGCACTAGGAAAATAGCATTTTGTGAAGAAAATATTGTCAAAAGAATCAACTAAAATGATTAGAAATTTCACTGTTTCTAGTTCATTTTTGGGGTACCACCTATTTTTTATCCTCATTGTTAGCTATTTATGTTGTATCTTTAATGGAACTGAATCAAAGCTGCACCTTTTAAGGGATGAAATTTCGTTTATGTTGTCCATATTTTATAGCATTTTAGTTATACCATTGTAGAAATGAATAATCCCAAATTGATTTTGTCATGTTGAAGAACCAATAACGAACAAACTAATGTGAGACAGTCTCAGAATGTAAGTCAGGAGTTAGGTCATCGTTTATTGGTCTCCCAAGTGTCAAGAAACTTCAAGTTGATCAGAAAAACATCATTCTTGACTTAGTAGTAGACTTCATCTGTTCTTGCTTGAAATGGTGGTAGTACATTTGATGTATTTAGTTATAAATTTGTTGCATGTCTTTTTCTTTTGTTTTGATGTAATTTTCAAATATAGGCAGATTGAAATCGACAGTAAGTTTCTAGAATTACAACATATAATGGATTACAGCCTGCTGTTGGGTGTACATTATCGGGCCCCTCAGTACATAAGATCTCTCATGTCTCGACAGCAGACTGCCGCAACTGATGGTGTGAAAATTCTTGCAGAAGGTGCATGACTTTCGACAGCCTCTCTGTTTCTCTCTCACACCACCACCCATATATATATTGATTTGATAGCAAAAACTTGGTTGTTGCAAACTCAACTAATTAATTAATTTTTGAATTATTGAAAACTAGTGAGTCATGATGAACTGTCATACCCTCAAGGCCTTGTGTTGGTTCCTCGTGGCAGTGACGAGAACAGTGTTGTCGTGGGTCCTCATATTAGAGGTAACCGATTACGAGCCTCAGCAGCTGGTGATGAGGAGGTGGATCTCTTACTTCCAGGAATTGCAAGGTAAAGATTTTGTTACACCTTTTTTTGTGGTTCTGTTCTTAGCAATAGTATGTTTAAGCCAAGACTTATGCTAGCAGGCTTCAAATCCAGCTTGGAGTGAATATGCCTGCTCGGGCGGAGCACATTCAAACTGGGGAGGAGACACAGATGTTCCACCTAGAATATGATGTCGTGTTGTATTTGGGAATTATTGACATATTGCAGGAGTACAACATGAGCAAGAAAATTGAGCATGCTTACAAATCACTTCAGTTTGATTCTTTCTCCATCTCGACTGTTGATCCTACTCTTTACTCGAGGCGCTTCTTGGAATTCATTCAAAAGGTGTTTCCTGAGAATGCATAAACTGCTGTTGAAACATGGAGAAGTTTGAATGCCGTTTTGGTTTCTTTTTGGGTATATGAAGATTTTTTGATGGCTTATTGGCCATTTGAGGATCTTGTTGTGTGGAGGCTTCTAATCCTGGCTCTATTGGGCACAATATATGTTTATAGAAGTAAGTTTTTTTGTCTATGAGGCAATATATCCATAAAGTTCCCTATTTTTTATATAAGGTGCGAATTAACCCTAATTGTTTATAGCCTTTCAGATCGTTACCTGGACCGTGTAGATTGTTGGTTAATGGTAGTTCAACTTGGAGTTGGTCTTGATCTTGGTTTTGCATGGGACAGAGTTTGTAAAACTTGAAGGGGGATATGGCGTTGCTATTTGTGGAAGGGAACTAATTAAAATCCCAAATCAAATAAATTAGATCTTGACAAATATTAGCACTCTTAGGTAGATTGAGGATGGGCAATTATGAGCGGAAGTTATACACAATTAAAATAATAAAGGAATGAACAATAAGTATATTAAGTTTATTTAATTTAAAGTAACAAGTAATTAAATTAATTGTTATTTTCATAATAAGTTTGTGAGTAAACTAATAAAATATAAGTCTTAAGACTGGCAAACAAATCAAATTATGAAAAAATTTTAAGTGATTTTAAATTTATTCACTCAATACTCTAGCAATTTAGTCAAACACGAGTTGAGTGAAGTTAGTACATGTAAAATAAACAATTAAGTAAACAAGAGAAGAAGGGTAGGAAAAATGATACCTAAGACAATAATTTTTATAGACGTTCGAAACTCCTCCTTTTTCTATCCCTTCTATGTCCTATGAAAGGTAGGTCTTCACTTATTTTATTATAATACAATTTGCATACTTATAAGCCAATAAGTTTTCTTTTACAAACTCTCACCTAGACCCAAAGGAGCATGTGCATACATGTTGCGCCGTTAACTTTAACACCTTAGAGATTCACAACCACGTAAAGCCAACTCTTATCCAAGTTCTAAGAGTCAAGGTATCTACTCCTTCACAATCTCTCCCAAAAACTTACTCCTTCACAAGCCTCTCAAGAAACCAAAACTTACTCCCAAAAACTCTCACAAGCGGAAGTTATACACAATTTTAAGTTATTCCTGCACAAGCTCTTTCAAGAGCCAAGGAGCTTACACCTCACAAACTCTCCCAAAAGCAAAGGACTTTATGCCTTCAAACGCTCTCCCCACATAAAATGTGCAATCCACCTCCTCTCATTACAGTCAAGCCACAAAGAATCTTGGAGCCTTCACCAATGCTTAGATGCTCTATTTTAAAGTAAAATTTTATTTCAAGAATCTCCAAAAAGGTAAAGAAATACAAAAGAGAAAATGACTTTAAAAAGTCCTTATAAAGTTACATCCAAAAGCCTATAAAGAAATCACAATGATTAATAATTTTATATTTGTAGCTTAGGACTTCCAAAATAAATTGTATTTAAGAAATAATGAATATAGTCAACAAATCATGGTGCATTTTGAGATCTTCAAATATTCTTTTATTTTACTCATACCAATTGGAGGAGATATAAGCAACAAAAAAGGGTTTTATGAAGAGACTCATACTTGTTTTGCAAGCAAAAGGAAAGAAGTCAATTTATCTCTTTATCAAAAGAGTTGACTTAATGGAGTATGCGATATTTTGAAGAACCAATGTCTAAATTTATTTACTATAAGAACACTCAAAGAATAAATGGTTTCTAGCTTTCATACAAGCCTCACAAAGAGAATATCTATTAGCGAGATGAAGTCTTTTCTTTTGAAGATTGCTTAGAGTTATGATCTCATTTGACATGACCAATCAAACAATGAATACATGTCATTTTGTTTGGTATTTATACCAAACAAGAGTGTGTCATGACACTCTTGGATAAGGAAGTCTTAAGAAGTTCTAACAACTCTCGAAAGAAAATTTTCCTATAGAGGATAACCACTTTATGCTATCATTCGCATGAGATAAGAAATGAGGATTCTTATTTAAAAAGTTTAGATTTTTTTTTGTGCTCATAATGTTAGAGGTGGGGGCCCAAGAATCCTGAATAATGGATTGGGATTAGGGGTGTGAACAAACCAAGCTTACTCGCGAGCTTTTTATGTTCGGCTCAGCTCAGCTCGGCTTGCACTCGTTAATTTTGTGCTTGAAAAAATATTCAACTCGAAATGGATAAGCTCGTTGAACAACGAACAAAGCTTGAGTAAATGAATGCTCGGCTCAGCTTTGCTTAAAACTCAAACTTGATGTGTTCAAACTCGAAAAAATGTTCGGCTTGGTTTGGCTCATAAATACTATTGAGGTCACATTGAACTTATAGTGTTCAAATTTTTTTTTTGATCATATATAAGTCAAGCACATAAACATTCGCTAGGCTCGAGATCGGCTAGAGCTCAACTCGAGTTCGGTTCGGACCAAGCCCAAACAACATAAATTTTGGACAAGCTCGGCTCGGCTCGTTTACATTAAAGCTTGGCTTGGCTCATTTTATATCAAGCCAAACTCAAGCACACCCCTGCTCAGCTCAGCTCGGCTCATTTACACCCCTAATTGGGATTAGTATGGGAGGTGTTTTCCACAAGATTTGCACTATTCTGATCACCGAGTTTTTGGATGAGGGGACAAAGGTCAAGCCAAGTGAACGTGTTCATGTCATTGCCAATTCTATAGAAACAACAATGGAATATTTTTTCTCTTAATGAAACAACGTTGTTCTAAGTGTGAAACCCACAATTTGTGCGCACAATGAATATAGATCCACCGTGTAAATAAACTTCATGAATCCATTTAACCCACAAAATATTTTTATTTATTAACACTCTGTTCGAATTATTTTAATGACGTGCAAGTATACACGGTCGATACAAGTAATATAATGATAAATTTAAGTATCGTCCCATTGAGAAATGAATTTCCTTAAATTAATTAAAGTAAAAGAAATTATGAACAAAACAAAAATAAGTGACTTAACTAAATCTAAGTAATAACTTTAAATTAAAGGCAAACTTATACGGATAAAACTCGTTCTAGAGTCGAATTTCCCTTAACATGAATTTAATATTCATCATATCCTACTCTTATCTTTTATTCCTTCGGATTGTCGATCTAGGATAATTATATGACATGGTAGCTCTCGCTCCTTCATAATTCTATTATTTGCCTCAATTTCTACCTTCTGATGATAATCGGTTAATCAACAAAATAATGCATTAAGATTTGCCTTATAATCGCACACAGTACTGTGTATTTCCCGACCACAACGACAAACAAGTCAAAAGAATCGTCGTATGATAAATTATCAATGACTAGTCTAATTAATTTCTCCTAAAATCTAATTAAATCTCATGATATAAGAAATAGGCGATCAATCTATTCTTATCATTAAAAACATGATAATTAACAATCCGATTAAATAAAAGAGTAAGAGGTTGAAATGAATTCAATTAAACCATGTTAAGTTTCATTATTCTTTAGAATGAAATAAAGGATTACTCTATAATAAAAATAGAATACATAATAAAGAAGAAACTACTTCTTATTATGAAAAGAAAAGGATTACAAAAATTAGAATTACTTCTAAGCCAAGAGTTTAGATATCCTAAACAACAAATAACCACCCCTTTACATAGAAAATGAGATGACTAATAGATACATGAATTCAATGAAGGTGTTTACAAATCAACGTAGTCTAATTAATTATGATCTCTCCAACTCTTCCACTTACTCAAATGTCCAATCGAGCTTTGCCAACATCATAAATTATAACCATCAATGGGTGGGGCTCAATGCCATGATCAACAATTTCAAAGCTTCTTTGTTTTCACTGGTTTTCTTCATTAAAATCCAAAATTAAACATATCTCATAAAAGAATGAAGAGGACAATTACTAATGGGGTTTAGAACACCCTTTAGAAGTGTGAAGGTGAAGGTCCAATAATGAGACATGCCATTGAGGACGAATTTTAAGAGTTGGAGGCGGTCGACATAAGATAGTAGATATAATTTCTATCATTGAATCTTAGTTCTAATCTTATTAATGAGAGGAATACACATGGAATAAGAAAGCTTCTTTGAACTAAGAGGCAGACCCAAATAATGAATAGAGAGTACTCCAATGTAATAGCCAAACAAACCATGAATGTCTTCTTTATGGACGCAAGTATGGGTGAAGAATATGACATTTTTTATAATATTTGCTTTTAACTCCGAGAAGGTACAAAAGTCATGCAAGCAAGATTTTATTTGTTGTGCTGAGAGCGGAGAGTATTTGGAGAAAATCAAGAGACCATTAGCAAAACATTAAGTGAGAGACATTTGGAACATTCTTTATCTTAGGAGGAATGATAAGACCTTTTGATATTTTAGATTCAAGTATAATCAAAAGCGCTTCCATACAAAGAATGACAAGGAGCAGTGAAAGGATGGAGTGGTGATATATTCAGAAATCCAATCAATCCAAGCATTGTTGAACCCCAAATTGCCAAGGACTAGAAATAGGAAATCCCACCAAACTTTATCAAAGGTCTTTCTCAATTAAACCTTGATACAAAACCTTTTTGGCTCCCTTAAGTGATGAAAATTCCTCATTTGTTTGTGTGACAACAAGATATTTTCATTTATCAACCTATTCTTCAAGAATGTTGACTAGTTTAAGCTAATCAAAGAAGGCAAAATGAGAACAAGTCGAGAAGCCATAATTTTGGAGATGCAGTTATAGATGAAGTTGCATAGAAAAATGGGACTTAAGTGCTCAAAAGATCTGGCATATTGAGTTTTTTGAATGAGGGAAATGAAGCAATGATTTAGTGCCCGAAGTAGTTTGCCTTGTTCAAAGAAATGCTTGATAGCCAATATAAGGTATTTACCAACAATATCCCAGAAGTAAACCAAAAATTCTTTGATGAAACCATCTTGGCCTGGAGCTTTATTATTTGGAGCACTAAAGATAATAGCTTCAATTTCCTCATTGATAACCCCACGAGTCAACATAGAAGCATAATCATGAGTTAACTTGCGTTGGAAAGGTATAGATGAAAGAAGATTAAAAGATGAAGGGGTAAATAAATCTTCAAAGAATTTCTCGGCTTCAATACCAATGGCACAAGGATGGGAATGTTTATTCCCTTGTGGATCCACAATCTCATGAATATGATTTCTTAGGATGTAAGAGGCAAGCATGGAGTGGAAGAATCGAGAATTTATATCCCCTTCTCTCAGCCAATTTTTTCTAGATTTTTGTCTATAGAATTTTTCTTCAATGTCTTGAGACGGGCTAATTTTTCATTTTCAAGCAAAGAAGTATTTGTAGAATCCATGGAGAGAATTTGTTAGCATCTTGGAGGAACAATTAAACGTTGATCAATCTCACATTAATTTTGCCCGAAAGCTCAATATTCAAGTTTTTGAGGCCTCTTTTATCCCTTGGAATTTTTTAAAGAGAATAAATTGAGAATTTTTTACAATGTGGGTGGACCATGCATGTTGAATGATAGCTTTGATTGAGTCATCTTTAAGCCGCATAGTAAAGAAGTGGAATGGTTTTGGACCAAAGGGCGGATGGATCTTGAGCTTAAAGAGATTAAGAGAATGATTGGAAGATCTTGGAAGTAGACAATTGATATACCCGTTGGAAAATTTAATCATCCAAAGATCATTGCAAAGATCTCTATCAAGTTTCCTGTAGACAGTAGTGTCATCAATATGTTTGTTACTCTATTTAAAATTATAATTATAAGGAATATCAATAAGATCTGCTGAAAAGATGAAATTATTAAATTGCTCAAGATGCCAATGAGGAACATCAACACCACCCATACGCTCGTTATTACTTCTAATACACTTGAAGTCACCCATGAGGATCCAAGGAAGCTGAATAGAGGGTTTGACACAAGAAATATTTTGCCATAACTCTTATCTTTGTTGGTATGAGTTTGAAGCATAAACCATGGTGAAGTAAAATTCAAAGCCATCCCAAAGGTTCAACACTCAAGAGTGGATAAATTGTTCACTCTCTTGTAGCTTGGAGACTTTAAAAATTGCAGTCCATAAAACTAAAATGCAATCAGAGGGGTGTGAAAAATAATTATGCTCAATTTGTCATCCTCTAATAAAATATATTTGGAGTTTATGAAAATTTTTTGCTTCAATTTTTATCTCTCATAAACCAAAGAGGGCCATCTTTTCTTGAATTGCTAGATTTGAGACATCCAACCACTTTGTTTAATGGGAGAGATCACAAGCATTCTAAGCTCCCAAACTAGTCATAAAGAAAAAGGGGAGCTTGGGAACTCCCCCTTATTTTCAGCAACCACCTTGGATTGTGAAACTTGAGTCGACTTTTTAAGGTTTTTTTAGTAGACATTTCAACACTTGAGAAATTTTATAGTTTCCGGCTGATTTGTTATGTGCCACCATATTCTACCCATTTTGACTTTCGTGATCAAAGAGAGGAGCTACAGTCTCTTGTGAAGAAATACTTGATTCAATGGAAATCTAAGCATCGCATTGTGGGTTTGGAGGGACAGACTGAACTAGAGCAAGTGGGGGATCGCCCTAAGCGGGAGCTAATAGAGAAACCTGTTTGTCTTTGTTTTGCTCACTGTTTTGAAGTGTAAAAGCCGGTAGACAAACAAGTATGCAATGGGGGGAGATCATTTTGAGAAATATTTGAAGTCTGAACAACTTGTCATTCTTGCAATGTAGGGCAATACGAGTCCGCCTGATCAAAATAGTTACATTTGAAGCAAATCTTAGGCTTTCATTCCTATATATATATATATATATATATATATGGTAGCTCGACTAAGCGCTGCCCTATTTTGGCAGCGCACAAACGCTG
>JAVDBV010026261.1:1070-13442 GCA_032619315.1 Piper longum
AGAGCAAGAGACCTTTGGCTGCCCTAGCCTTTGGGCAACCAAATTTGGCAACCTCATAGTGGCCACAATTGTTGACATCGGCAGTCAATCGTCTAAAAAATAAGTTTTTTAACTAAAAAGGCAGTCTTGTCATAATAAAAAAATTATGGTAATTAGTTTTAATTCTTACATAATATTAAAAAATATTTTTCATCTTCTAATAAAAAACTCTTTGTATTTCATATGCTATTTTAGCTGATTCAAAATATGAGTATATATCAAATCTAAAACCCTGATTTCATAGATATGAATCTTAATCCAAGTTTACTTTTTCCTCCGTATTCTGAAATATGTAAATTTACAAACGCTCATAGGATAATAAAAGGTGAATTATACATTTAATGGCCAATGATAATTATTATTTTTTAGGGATGCTATTGATAAATCCTAAAAACTTGAGGTAGTTTTTATGAAATACATTGATAATTGATAAGCCTTATCGGGCTTTGACCTGAGTGCTCTAACCAGCTTCATTGATTTTCACCTAAATGTCAAATCTCATGTGAACTACCTTAGTATGCCTGAATTATTAATATTTCGGTTTCAATTGCAAAATCGGGTCGATGCACAAATCTCTTTAACAGCGACAAAAGATTCTAGCCTCTCATTCAATCTCAGAAGTACAGCCAAACATTTAAGAAAAATCATTTAAATAAATCACTACCAACCCAATAAAATATATAATTATATAAAATAATTTATATAATTAATCATTACCAACCAACAAAAACTAAACCACTCTTTAAATATACCTTACTAGGGCGTCTCATT
Organism: Piper longum; assembly: GCA_032619315.1. NCBI lineage: Eukaryota > Viridiplantae > Streptophyta > Magnoliopsida > Piperales > Piperaceae > Piper > Piper longum. The sequence continues at coordinate 1,881 of JAVDBV010026261.1, forward strand.
CTCTATAGAAAATTTAATAGAGAATCTATAAAAAAATTTGTTAAAACTTTTTAATTCGATACACTTATAAAAAATAATAGAGATGATAAAATTATATTTGGTAGGGTAAAATCAAAGGGACAGATGTTAAGAAAAAATAAATAGGGCTCGACTTTTTCTTTTTGAATGTTTTATGAAAATTTCTAAAAACAACTCTATCATTTTCCATTTTGCAAATATTTTGGTAAACGTCTTTTTTATCCGTTATTTTTGTTATTTTATATTTTGACAATAAATAGGCTCAAAACAATGCAACCAAACACCCGATAAGCGCATTAAAATATAGGAATAAAATTTGCTACAATGAATGCTACAACAAACTTTTTCTAAGAGCCCTATCTTTGGTCCTAATTACCATAATTTGTGGAATATAATTGCTTATTACGGTTAATTTTTTTGTACTTGCTATATCTATAGATGGGTTTAGATATCCAATATCTGCAAATCTGGTCCAAATCTAATTTTTTTTATAATTAATCCTAAATAGTTTCAAATCGGATTAAGGTTCGAATTTTTTGAATATATAATATACTAAAAAATATTCGTATGGGATATTGATCTTGGATGATTTGAATCGAATATGATATGGACAAGTGATATTTTATAAAAATATATTTCAAATATTTAAAATTAATATTTTTATTACTTTTAATATATTTTATATTAAAATTTATATTATTTTAGCCAATTGGGTCCGATTTAAGTCAAATATGTGGATTCGGGTTAGATATAATAGTAAATAAAATAGATATATTCTTGAAATTTGATTCAGATTCTTAATGACTATATTAGATCTATATCCAACCCGTAATTCATCTATAACTAAGCACTACTGCAATTCCTCTCCCAAAAATATGACACTAATCAATTACAAAAGATAAATATAGATTCATAATATTGACATTAATAAATGTTCATTCGCCCTATACAACCATTGCTTCCCTATTTTATTTTATTCCCTAGAATTTCTGTTGTAATCCCGCGCATTTTTGCAACTAATAGAAAAAATTAACTAGAAAATCCTCTTTAGTGAAGGTTTTCGGTTCTACAGTTCAACCTAGAGAGATTTATAATAGAGAGGCACATCAGTACCAACTTCGAGAGATTCACAATGGATAGGCACAACCTGGTGAAGGAAGAATAATAGTAACTAAATAATTGTCGTCTGCCGTGACACGTCTAATCAGTGCCTATCCGTATCTTTGTCACAATCAGAGTTGCAGTGGAGATCCCAACAAGAAAAGTTCTTGAAATCGCCATCTTTCTTGACGACCAAAGTTGCTGTCAACATGTGTCTAATTTTAATTTATCCGACCACCCCATCTGTGCATTTGTCAAGGTAGCATGGTTTGGAATTCTAATTCAAATCTTCTCCTTCGATATATTATTACAATTCGTAATCCTCCACTTGATCCAAACAGTGTGTATTGATCTTTATGAGTTCTAACAATTAGAAATGGCTAGCTAACAAATATCTTGCTTGTATGGTTTCTTTATCTTGCTAATGGCACTAAAAGCTCACAATCATAATATGATATTCTGATAGTGGAAAACAGCTGCCTGCCCACATTTCCAATCACCATTTCATTACATAAACAATAGATACAAATAGCCATTATTCATGCAGGAGACAATAAGCAATTGCCAACAAGCCGCATTTACAAAACATTATGCCTGTTTAACATAGTGCCCACATTCCATCAATCTTAAAGAACTTCACAGCACACAAGCTAGAATCTAAAGCAGACAAACCATTTCAACATTCAAGATTGCCATGTCCTAGCTGATGAACAAGAAAGTTCATGCCGAGTGAATAGCAATTCGTAATGCCTGTAGAACCCAGATTAGGAACATTAAGCAGGAACAGCTTCACGAGCTGCTCCGTTCCCGGACTGCACTTGACTATCATAATATTCAACCAAGACTTTCCACCCGCCGGGGCACATGAATCCGACTGGCGGGTTCTCTTTGTTCTTTGCCAACGTTCGCATCTGCGATAATACGGTAAGACAGTGTATATAAGTTAATTGTTAAGAGTTAAGATGAGGAAAGGACAAGTGAAAGAATTTTACCTTAGTTCCTGATATGAAGAGGAAGTCCTGAGGCCTAGATGGGTCAAAGAAAGCCATTTTCATTTGTGTTTTGTCATAGGCAGCCACCTGAAACAAGTCTATATAAACTCTCTACTCTGGAAATGAACAAGTACAAAAGGCGTAGGATGCCTGTAGCTTTTGAGTGGAGTACCTTGAAAGGTAGGATGTTCAGCTTTTCAAGACCAGGGGCCATGCTGAGAACCATCTTTCCATGGTCAGCATTGTAGAGATCTCTCTTCTCTACAGGGTGGCTCATACCAGCTGGGTCTCTGCCAACAATGTAGAAGTTTGCCCCTGCATTTATTCTTGCTTTGGCATGCCACTGAACTTCAGTTGGCCCGGCATAATGCATCGGAGACGGAAATATTGAAAGAACTGTTGTCTCTGGATTGAGCACGCCGTCTTCCAGGACCTAGTGGTACAAATTTTGTTCGAAGGAAATACATTAGTTTCAAAGCGAACATCGGAAATGAAACAGCAAAATGCAAGATGCATTGATTTTTATACTACCAGGGTCTACTAGGTTATGTCTGCACGTAGAGTAATTAGAACTCAGTAAAATTCGAGACAAAAATATTTAGCAAAGCCAATCCTAATTTGCTTGACCATCCATGTAATAAAAAACTACAGCTATCATAGTAAGTCTGTAACTGCATGGTGGTGTCTCAAAGTATTCATTGTGATCTGTATTTCAAGAAAAATGAGCACTTGTTACCAGTCAAGAAATTATCAATGAAGAAAAGAAAATGACCTTCTCATGCTGCTTCATTCTCCAACTAAGTGGTACATCATCGGCTTTAGTATATCCCCCCAAAGGATGAAGCAGAAGAACAGGATTTTTGTAGCCCATTTCAAGAAGTCGCCTTCTGGTGTCGGTCATGAGCAAAGCATGACCATTGTGAACAGGATTACGCAGCTGGAATGCGAATACTGCATCTGCATTTCTCCTTGCAAATTCTTGACGGAGCTCAGCTGGGGAAAGACGGTACTTATCGAGACCATCATTATACTTTATTGGCTCAATAACTTCCAGGTCTCCCCCTATAAGCCAGTTTCCCGAATTTCTGATAGATTCCTCAACATAAGGCAGCCCTGGGGCTGTTGTTCCCCAGGTTCTCGCAATTCGTTCTTCTTTATTGTGCTTGTAGATCTCAATACTGAATTGAAAAAAACTAAAAATGTCAGCTTACACCTTCTAGTGGAACATGTCAATTCGAAATCTCTATGTAGATTTTTAAATACATATGGACAAATTAATCAGAGAACACGAATTCTTATCACCAATTTCATCAAATGAAACAGGAAAACAACCCGCACATTCCAGTTCAAATATATGAACAATACAACTATAGACAAAGAATAGTCCAGCTCAATAAATACATAAAAATAAATAAAAACCGATATCAGGCAATGCACAAACAAAAATGATCAAGTTGTAAGTAACTAAGAATAAGATTCCAAATTTAGATACTATGACCTATTTCATCAAATAATTAAACAGTAACCCCAACATTCCAGCTCAAATCGTGAACAAGCTAGTAGCACCAATTACAGAACTCAATGCAACGAAAAAAAAAAATAGAGCAATTAAATCTCGTTTCACCATATCATATAACCCAATGCTATAAAAAATTGAACAATCTAATCTCTTTCCTATCATATAATATATACAAATAAGAAAAACTGAAGGAAAAAAGAAAAAGGAAAAGGCACTCACTTGTTGAGGATGGCGACCAGGTCGCCGGCGGGGCCGATGAGGGAGACCCGGCGGCTGCCGCCGATCTCCTCCCTCTTGGCGTCGTCGATGGCGAGCACGATCGGCACCGACATGTTCACCCTCGACCCGTCGGCCAAGCGGAGGGAGTTGAAATGAAGAGTTTGGAGGAACTCGAGCTGGGTCATGAACCCTCGGAGGGGGCTCGCCCACCCTTCGCTCAACACATGCACCCACTCCACATCCATCCGAGACAGTGCCACCTTCGCCATCCCAGCCGCCTCCCTCCGCAGCCTGGCCCGCTCCGAATCCTCCACCACCAGATCCACCAGCTCCCCACCGTCGGGCGCGATCAGACCCGTCGCCGCCGCCGCCGCCGCCTGCAGACACGGGAGAGGGCGGCGGCTAGGGACGGCGATGCCGCGGGGTTGGGTGAGGGGAAGGCAGTGGCGGCGGTGGAGGTGGGGGAGGTCGCCGGTGGTGCGGGGGAGGGAGGCGGAGATGGCGGCCATGGCGCGGCAGCGGAGGTGGTGGTGGTAGAAAGAGGTGGTGGCATTTATAAAGGGGCAGGGGTAGAAGAGGGAATTCGAAGTTTCAAATTTTATAAAAGGTAGTCGTCGGTCGGGGGTAGCCGAGTTGGCGTGTTTTGAACTGAGTCGATGAAATCCAATGCTCCGCCGACGTCCTCGTCCAAAAATCTTTCTTTTTATAATGTAAAATAAAAAAAATCCAACATTTTTAAAAATTTTAATCAAAGAGAATTTTTTTTAAAAAACATATCATAAATAACCAAATTTTAATATTTTTTATCAAAAATAAAAAAAAGATCTCAGAATTTTATTTCACTAGATATATTTCAACAATATTTTACAAAAAATATTTATTTTCTTGACATAAATACCATTCATCTTATTTAAAATTTTGTTCAACATATTTTTTTATTTTATATAACTAATGTTATTTTATTTTTTTAATAAAAATATAATAAAAAATATATTGGATAAAACGAACATTTTAATTTTTAATAAAATGTGACAATTGAAATTTAAAATTTCAAAAATCTAAATTTTTTTGATTCCTTAAATTTAATTTTCTTTTTAATTGTCCAAAATTTATCAAAAAATATTTTCTGCTTTTTTAGCTCATGAATAATATAATTTATATTCAACTTAATAATGATCAGTTATTTTTTCTAATATATATATATATATATAATTAGTAAAAAATTATAAGTTTTATCTATTATGTATTTTAATATTAGTAAAAATAAATTTTATGGGTATGTTTTTTATTATTTAAAATGATAGAATTTGGCTATAATTAATATGAAAATTTTAAAAATAGCTATTTCTTATATAATTTTGTAAAATTGGATATTTTTGAAAGAAAATCTTAAAATGTTGGTATTTATGATATATTAATTTAAAATATCTGTATGTTTAGTTTTAGATGTGTAATTTAATATTAAAATATTTTTTGAACTAATTTAACATTTGTTATTGTTAAATATTTTGGAATTAAAGTTTGAAAATTGTAATTTAGAATTTTAGTAATAATATGGTGGAAGGTCTTATAGCTAATATAACCAAAAACTCAATCAAAATCAAAGAAATTATTAAATATATAAAATAATAATTTAATAATTTTATTAATAAATACGTGTATCACCGGTATATATTGAACTCTTTATTGGCGTTTATAGCTTATAGTGTAATATGATGTCACAAAAAAGCTATTTTAAAATTTCTATATTTCAAGCACATCAAATTTCATCTAATTTTTTTTATTTTTTATCCATGCAATAAAATTAATATTGATTTAAATTTATAGTATAAATATTTTCTAATTGTAAAATAAAATATTGATGAGTATGAGCATTCCCCGGGCAAGACGCCTGCGAAAGGAAAATGGGAATTTGGGGAATACACGGGGGTATATAGGTAAATTGATCCTTTTGAATTTCCATTTGGTCGGCTAATGAGGGTATAATAGTCATTTTAAAATAGAGGTAGAAACGGAATCATCGAGTCTGAAACGGGGGGATGAACCTGGACATACCATTTGTTTTATTTATTATGTTTGGTTCCTACTCGTATTAGACATTAGACTCATTTGAGGTCCCTACTCGTATTTTTGTAAAAATATTGGACATCTATTTTATTAGCTAGTCAAAGACTCCTGATTTATTTGAAACTTATTAATAATAAATATTAAAATATACAAAATTAATTTTAAAAATAATAATAATGAGTATCTATTTAAAATTTTAAATATCTATTTTTTGAAGATAATAATTTTATATAAATATTATAAGTAATTTTAATTTATGTTAAAAATATGTAATAATATTAATTGTGTAGCTACTAATAAATATACAAAATTAATTTGAATAAAATTTTAATAATTAAATGGAAATTATTATTTGTTAAGATTTTTAATTTAGATATAATTATATTCTAAATTTGTTATTATAATACTAAATTAATAAATAAAAATTGAAAATATGTAGAAATACTAATACTTTAAATATGTCAAAATTTACTACTTTTAAAATTTTTTGATTTGGATAGAATTATACTCAATTATTATTCAAATAATAAATAATAATAATAAAATATTCAATTAAGTATGTTTTAATAGGCCCCTAAAACAATAGTAGAGTAGGGGGGGGTTTCGCACTACTTTAAATATTCATGTGCCTCATTTATCATTTTCCAAACTTTTCTTTTATTTACTTTGTACCTGTTGTACATATGATTATTTCACTAAATACTCTTGTGTTTGCCTTCTTCGCAAGAGAGTATTGAAAGAGCTAGCAAGTTTAAATTAAACAAAACCCTAATATAGTCTAACTTGTTCTCCAAATTTAGAGGTTTTAATTAATTTGTAATTAATTGGCTTACTTGTTTGTGTAGTGATTTATTGTACAAGTTGTAATTGATTGAATTACTAAATTTAATTTGACTTGCTCACCTAAACTTATGATTTGAATCAAATAGAATTTAAAATGATTAGTGCTAATCGTTTAAAACTTCCGCTCATCAAATGCGTACCATCAATCTTCTTTTGGGTGACTAGGACTACTGAAATCTAATTAATTTAATTTATGATCCTAATTAAATCTTTTCACTATTAGCACAGTCTTCCCTAACAACATTCGTATTGAAGGCAGTCATGTACGACTTAAGTTGGCATTGTGATTCCTACATTATTAATGCGAAGTGTTAAATAATTTAGTTAATCACTATGCCTAAAAGGTTAAAATTGTTAGAAAAAACCAAATAATATTTATTTTTGTACCGTCCAGTATTATAAACAAATATATATATTTATATATAAAAATATTTATGAAGATTTGTGTCTTATACCAAATAACTAACTAGTTATTTAAGTGGCTTACCTTTTAGTATTTATCAAGGTTGCAATTCATATTTATTTTGATACTTGCACGGTGTTTATATATTTAGCAAGTGGTCAAACATATTTATGTATCATTTTTTTGTGTTTTTTACAGGTTGACACGACATAAGTGGGTGGGCACAATATCTAACACCATTAAGGGAGTTAAGTCGATTATAAGTGGGGAAATATATTACACAGGACCTCTTTTTTTACCTCTTTTGTGGTCTTTTTTCTTATAATTTTAGCTCTAAAATTATAAGAAGATTTCAGCCTTATTCGAAGTGATTGGCTAATTATTAATTAAACATCTTATTTCTTAATATTTATCAAGATTATAGCTTATATCCATTTTATGTGTAGAACTATATACTCGACAATTATCCTAATTTCAATCACTTGATAGTTCTAGCGCATGCAATATACTTGCAATAACCTGTTCTTGCTACCAACATGCAATACTTTGTGGATACACAAGCCTTTAGCAAGGCCCCAAGACGTCAACTTGATGTGAAACAAATTAAATTATAGTTTTGCATGCTTCTTTATCTCTCATCGCTGCCGTCTTTCTCTCCGTCGCCTTTTGTTGAATATTATAGGATTACATATATACGAGTCTTCCGGTCCCTTGCCTTCACGAAAGAAAATTAGGATTCATGCTGATCTGATGGCTTTGTATTATTGGTTCATTGCCAGGCGGCTGATCAAGGAGCTTTCCATGAATCAAAGATTTATGATAATCATTCCTATGTTGAACAAACAATGATGTATCCCCCTATTTATTGGTTATCTGGTACCGTTCTTTTTATTATCATAGTATAATAATAATATTAAGGAATAAGTTAGGATTAGGAGAACCCGACAAAGTTTTGGTCCAGTTGTGAGCCTATTACCCGTTTGTTATCAACCATAGCACTGGGTTTTTTTCATCTCATCGCATTTCAACTTTTCTTACATTGTATGTAGTTCATTTTGACTCACAATAATTTTACAGACATATTAATATTTACTTAATTTAATATTTGATTATTAATAATTATTAATAAAAATATTTTAGAGTATAATTCTACCTAATTAAGAATTTTCAAAAAAAGTAAATATTATTATATATTTATGATCTTGTAATAATATAATAGAATTAAAGTTTGCTACTTACTAATACATACTTAATTTAAGGTTTCTATTTATTTATTTGCTATTATTGTTTTTTAGGAAAAACTTATGATATAACTTTATTTGAATTAAAAATATTAAAAAGTTGATAAATTCTATTTACTTATAATAATTTTACATAAATTAAAATTATGTTTAATATTTGTATATACTTATTATATTTTTAAATAGATCTTTGTTGTTAAAGTTAAATACATATTTATTAATTTTATTTGAAAATCATAATTAATAATATTTTTTGGAACTAATTTTATATGTCATTAATATATACTATTATATGTTTCAAATATAGAAAATTTTAACCATGCCTCGTTTTTTTTCCATTCTATATGTGCCTCGTTTTGATTGAGCCACTTGAACTTCCACTAACTATCTCAAAAAACATAAAACTTATCTAAGCTTTTTAAAAATATTGTGCAGAAAAAGAACTTAATTAACCTCACAATAGAATCTTGTTGACAAAATATAAAAAAATCACTTGCACTAAATTATATCTTTCATTGTATATTAAGTAGATTTTTTCTACATAGTTTTATGAAATCCAAATGACACAATCTAAAGAACCCAGGAGTTCAAAACCCCAATAAAAGTCTACAATGAAATTTGACTGGCATAATTTGGAAAACCCACATATACAAAATTGTATCTTTTATTATATATTAAGTATATTTTTTATACAAATTAGTGAGTTTTATGAAATCCAAATGACACAACCCGAAAAACCTGGATGGCACAACCCAAAGAACTTAGGAACTCGAAAACCAAATAAGAATATATAATGAAACTCGGTTGCATAACCGAAAAAAACTCACCTACACAATTGTATTTTTCATTATATATTAAGTGGATTTTTTGTAGACAACTAGTAGGTTTTATGACTCCCAAATGGCGCAACCTAAAGAACCCAGATGACACAACCCGAAGAACCCAGAACCCAAAAAGAACGTATAGTGAAATTCGATTGGTATAACTCAAAAAAACTTACATGCACAAAATTGTATCTTTAATTATATATTAAGTAGATTTTTTATATATAGTTAATGAGTTTTATAAAACTCAGATGACACAACCCAAAGAGCCTGAATGGCACAACCCAAAGAATTAAGGAACTTAAAAACCAAACAAGGACTTATATCGAAACTTGGTTGGTATAACTCGAAAAACCCATATGCACACAATTTTATCTCATATCATACATTAAGTAGATTTTTTGTACATGGCTAGTTGGTTTTATGAAACTCGAATGACACAATCCTGAGAACCCGAATAGCACAACCCAAAGAGCCCACAAACTCAAAAACTCAAAAAAACCTATATTAAAATTCGGTCGGCATAACTCGAAAATCTAACATACACAAAATTATATTTTCCATTATATATTAAGTAAATTGTGTATATGTGGGTTTTTCGAGTTATTCCGACCGAGTTTCACTATCGGTTTTTTTTTCAAGTTCGTTGGTTTTTTGAATTTTTGTCATCCAAGTTTCATAATACTCATTAAATGCGTACACAAAATCTACTTAATTTATGATGGATGATACAATTTTGTGCATGTGGATTTTTCGAGTGAGTTTTACCATATGTTATTATTAGGTTTTCAAGTTCTAAGTTCTTTGGGTTGTGCTATCCAGGGTCTTTTGGTTGTGTCATTAAGGTTTCATAAAATTCATTGTACAAAAAAATTACTTAATATATAATGGAAGATACAATATTGTGCATATGGGTTTTTCAGATTATATCAATCTGAGTTTCATTATAGGTTTTTATTGGATTTTCGAATTTGGGGGTTCTTTGGGTTGTTCCATGTGAGCTATTTGGGTTGTGTCATTTAGGTCCCACAAACTGTATATTAAAATCCACTTAATACACGATAAATGATAAAATTTTGTACATATGATTTTTTTTAGTTACGCCAACCGAGTTTCACTATATGTTCTTATTGGGTTTTCGAATCCCTGATTTCTTTGAGTTTTGTCATCCGGGTTCTTTGAGTTGTGTAATCTAACTTTTATAAATCCCACTAATTATGTTAAAAAAATTTACTTAACATACGATGGAAGATATAATTTTGTGTTTCAGCTAATTTTACTATACATTTTTATTGGGTTTTTAGGGTTCTTTGATTCTTTGGGTTGTGTCATCCAAGTTTTTTCGATTGTACCATCTAGGTTTCACTACGAGGTTAAATGAATTATTCTTTTGTGATGTATTTTTTAGAAATAGAGTTATGTTTTATTTTTATTTTGTTAGTTACTAGAAGTTTAAGTAGGCTCCAAGTGGACAATCAAAACGTGCACAAATGATGTATCGAGTGTACATATATATTATAATTTAATGAGTATAACATAGGTATAGGTATGTATCACTTAATGGATACACAAAAATAGTCTAATAATTCACAAAGCTCACACACTTGTTAACCATTAGATAAACCTCTGAGATAGGCATATCATATCCAGAGGATTATATATATATAATAATGAAAAATGGTAAATGGTATGAAACTATGAATTACTTCACTCACTCTGGATAGACGATCAGACCCAAATTTGCTCGCCCACCAGCAAATTTAGATCCTCATAAGAATATTGATAATCACAGGAGCTCAACTGGGCCGTGTATGGACCAGGCCCAGGTAATGAAAGCAGGGTAAGCGTACTGGCCTATTGGGCCGGGACAACCCTGCTGGCTAAAGTGAGCCCAATAGCTTTTCTATAAAAAATTGATAGCTCTCTTAGGAATAATAAAACAATTGTTGGGCTCTCCGAAGGCTCTCTAGTCATGGTTGCATGAATCGGAATCGGAATCGAAATCGGTTTTCCAATGAAGCGGAATCGGTCTGAATCGGCAAAAAATCAGTTTTTTTGAATCGGTCTTAATCAAAATCGGAATCGGAATCGGAATCGGTCCGAATCGGTTTTATAAAAATATATATTGACAATTTATAATATAAATATATAAAAATCATATATTGATGTTATTTTGATATTATCATGTGTATTATAGTTTATTATATTTTTAATATTTTTTGGATTTTTTTAATTATTTTGAATTAATTATTATTTTATATTCGAGTTGGACTCGAGTCAATTTTTAATTACGAGAATGTCACCCTCTCCCTCCCCTCCACTCCGTCACCGCCGC
>JAVDBV010026264.1:0-26379 GCA_032619315.1 Piper longum
CTGTAGCATTATGGGCTTCCCTTCCATCTGCTATGACATTGTCATGCCAAATCCCCTGGATGACCTGATAGACCTATGGAACTACTTCAAGTTCATGTTCAGGTTGGCCCTTTTTTACCTGGGCCTCTTTGATCCAACAGACTGGTCTGGTTCCTATGATATTATTGCGCGCGTGCCGCCCCAAGGGTTTCCGTCGCAGGTATCGTCCCTTCCGCTGCTGTCGACGGCGGCGGACACAATCAAGGAGCAGCTTCCGGTTGTGCCCTTCGCTCAGATAGCAGCGAAAGGGAAAAATGATGATGCGCAGGCCTGTGCCATCTGCCTCAGTCGCCTAAAGGGGCACCACCAGGTCAGAAAGCTGTGCAACTGCAAGCATGTGTTCCATGTGGGTTGTTTGGATGGGTGGGTGGATCTGGGTCAGGTGACTTGCCCACTGTGCAGATCTGTGTTGATACCCCAAAAGGAGAAGGATTGCAGAACTGGGAGGGAGTCATGGGTGGTGGAAAGGATTTCCTACTTGTTTGGAGAAGATCTGCTGGTCAGATACTAGAGAAAGGTATAGCACGGTGGTTGAAGTTGCTCTCCCTTTTCATACATATACAGAAGCCAATGAAGCGAATCATGGTTTTTTTTTTGTGAGACGAAACAAGGAATTCTACTAAGTCGGGAAAGAAAAAACGAGGATTGATGTAAATAGTTTGAATTTCTTTTTAGATTTTCTTTCTTTCTAACTTAATCTGTGAGCATATATATCCAGTTTTTGTAGCAAAGATATGAGTAAATGGGAGTGCACCCATTTTCCATTCAAGTTTTTCACTCTCAAGGGGGAAATTTTCAGGCACCAAACACAAGCACGAAGCGCATCCAATTCATGGGATTTGTTTAAAGGGGCAACATCTAACGATTAAAGCTAATAGTTTGGCTTTCTGCCATTGTTTATGAGTAAATGGGAGTGCACCCATTTTCCATTCAAGTTTTTCACTCTCAAGGGGGAAATTTTCAGGCACCAAACACAAGCACGAAGCGCATCCAATTCATGGGATTTGTTTAAAGGGGCAACATCTAACGATTAAAGCTAATAGTTTGGCTTTCTGCCATTGTTTATGAGTAAATGGGAGTGCACCCATTTTCCATTCAAGTTTTTCACTCTCAAGGGGGAAATTTTCAGGCACCAAACACAAGCACGAAGCGCATCCAATTCATGGGATTTGTTTAAAGGGGCAACATCTAACGATTAAAGCTAATAGTTTGGCTTTCTGCCATTGTTTATGAGTAAATGGGAGTGCACCCATTTTCCATTCAAGTTTTTCACTCTCAAGGGGGAAATTTTCAGGCACCAAACACAAGCACGAAGCGCATCCAATTCATGGGATTTGTTTAAAGGGGCAACATCTAACGATTAAAGCTAATAGTTTGGCTTTCTGCCATTGTTTATGAGTAAATGGGAGTGCACCCATTTTCCATTCAAGTTTTTCACTCTCAAGGGGGAAATTTTCAGGCACCAAACACAAGCACGAAGCGCATCCAATTCATGGGATTTGTTTAAAGGGGCAACATCTAACGATTAAAGCTAATAGTTTGGCTTTCTGCCATTGTTTATGAGTAAATGGGAGTGCACCCATTTTCCATTCAAGTTTTTCACTCTCAAGGGGGAAATTTTCAGGCACCAAACACAAGCACGAAGCGCATCCAATTCATGGGATTTGTTTAAAGGGGCAACATCTAACGATTAAAGCTAATAGTTTGGCTTTCTGCCATTGTTTATGAGTAAATGGGAGTGCACCCATTTTCCATTCAAGTTTTTCACTCTCAAGGGGGGAATTTTCAGGCACCAAACACAAGCACGAAGCGCATCCAATTCATGGGATTTGTTTAAAGGGGCAAGATCTAACGATTAAAGCTAATAGTTTGGCTTTCTGCCATTGTTTATGTTCTTAATCTTGCCACAGTAGTACTTAATTTGAATGATATTGCCATTTTAGTAGTTTAATTTAAGGACTAAGCATATAATTTTGCAAATTCCTCTCTAGATGTAAAGCTTTCAATCTCTGAAAGGAAGGATCAAACTAGTATTTCTCTTACCATGTGAATTATGCAGTGATGAATAGTGTTCTTGTACTGTTCATGTATAGCCATCGAAGGATTTTGACAGCTTTGTCTGCTAGCAATGAACACGCTTTTCATTCCTTTCCTCTCTGACATTGTCAACGACGCTACATCATTTCATCCTCAATTTTGGCCACAAAAAGGAGGCGACTCGCACTTAATCCCAGCCTCCTTTTTCATCCTGCATTGCATCAGATGCATGTTATCAAATAAATAAAATAATTAAAATATATTAAATATAATTGATATTTAGGTTTTTTTTATTCCATGATGATGGATATATATTGGGTTGTGACCGACGCATGATTCTATTAACTTCTAATTTAATCATCTCTTTACGATATTGTATTGTACTCCCTTATTTCTTCAATTCACATTTTAATTGTAATTTTTCATGAGAATCCATTTCCAATTGAGATATTCTGCTGTTGTCTAAATTTTATTTTGATTTTTTTTAACATATAATTATGGTGTGATCAACATATAATTCGATTGGTTCATCATTTGTAATTCGATTATCACCTCTTGGTGAAGTATCTTGTTCTTTTCTTTGTTTGCATTTTAATTATTTGTTCAGTGATTGGAATTTTAGTTTCAATCATGGTGTTCATATTTAAGTTTGACTAACATCACGATCCTTACAATTGAAATTTTAGTTCAGGCAAATATTATTTAGTCCAATTAGATCGTGATTAGAAGATCTAATTAATTAAGATATGAATCTTGATTAGAATCTTAAAGTATTCATGGACAGTTTGACATTAATTTTTTAAAGCTATCTCTAACCATTTCAACTCTTCTTTTACATATTTATAAGATTTTCAAAAATTAATTTTACATGTAATACTTATCGATAAAATTCAATTTATTAGTTAGGCTATGCTCATAGATCTTCAATTGCGATTAGCAACTTAAAACCAATGACTTTAGCCTATTAAGTTGTACTTGGGTTAAGATGACCACCAACCAAATTTTGTAAAAATTTTAAAAAATATCTTGAAAATTTCTAAAACAAGGGCCTCATATTGTGAAATTACAAAAAAGAGGCCTTTTTTCCTCCAACCTAATTGGTGGCTATTCCACCAATATCTCCACCCACATAAAGGAGATTTCGTCTAGGGGGACTAAGATAGACATAGGCTGGAACTATGGGCCAACGAAAGGAGTCATGGCTCTAATTTTGGACTCCTTTTTAATTTTTCATCGTGGTTCTCTAAAAGAATAGTTTCTAAGTACATTCAATACCCTCGTCCACCACCCATGAACTTGCTCCACCACCTAAGTTAAATTTTCTGAATCATAATTAATTCCTAACCCTTATTCTACACGTGAAGGACATAGTTGGAGAATATATGTATAGCCTGATTCAGCTTTGCCTCAGACCTTTTTTTTTTAATTTTTCTGGCCTTCATTGATACTTATCTTTGTCGTCTTGCCCCCTACCCCCCCTTCCCCCCTCACACCCCCGCCCCTGTCCCCAAAATTTTTTTTGTTTCTCATTTTTGTCTTTGATTTATGTCGTTAAATAGTATTTATATTTACTGATCCTATTATCTGATCAATACTTACAAAATCAGTTGTGTAAGGTTCTGTTATAAGTAGGAGTGTAAATGAGCTAAGCCTCATCGCGAGTTTTTTGTATTCGGCTCGGCTAGGCTCAGCTCGTGCTTGTTAATTTATATTCGAAAAAATATTCGGCTCGAAATGAATAATCTCATTAAACAACGAACAGAGCTTGAGCTAAAGAGTGTTCGGTTCGGCTTGGATCGAAACTCTAACTTGATATATTCAAATTTAAAAAAATATTCGGGTCAACTCGGCTCATAAATACTATTGAGGTCGTATTAAATTTATATATTGTTGGAAATTTTTTTTGATCCTATACAAGTCGAGTACAAATTAAGTACAAATATTTGTTCGGCTTGAGCTCGGCTCGAAACACAGCGAGCCAAACACAAGCCAAGTTCAAACATTATGAATTTTGGAGAAGCTCGACTCGGCTCATTTTATATCAAGCCAAATTTAAGTACACCCCTGGTCGGCTCGACTCGTTTACACCTCAAAATTGTAAGTGTGTATATTAGGTAAATGGGTGGGTGTGAGTGTGTTCTAAGTGTGTATATTAGGTGAGTGCGTGGGTGTGACAGATTGCCGTAAACAAAAAGAAAAGAAAAAAACTTAGATGTGGCTACCCATTACCATATATATCCTTTTTTTTTTCAACAAATTTACTACCATATCATTGGGACATGAAACACGACGTCAGTCGGACATGAAAATTGAAATATATCGACTGTTGTTTGACAAGAAAAAAAATAAAAGGTCATTCGGACATGAAACACGAATGCATTCCATTTGTAAGCCTGCATGTCTACCCTAATGAACTTGAGACTTATATGTTAATTGTTAACATTTAGAAGGAAAAATGTGAGGGTTTTGTAAATATTTTTCGTATTTGAAGATTGACTTTTATTTGTTAATAATAAAGTTCTTAAATGTAGTTGGAATAATAGGCACATTATCAAATAGTGTTAATTCTTCATATAAAACGACAGTAAAAAAAACGATGGCTTTCTAATTATTTTGAAAAAGATAAGCTTAATTTGGAGATGATATTGTATATTAATAAATAATAAAAGTTACATTTTAAGTTGGAGGAGGAGGCACATTGTCAAATCCCATAATTTTTGTAAATTGTGGACCCTTTACTACAAATTATAATGCTTGAGCCGTTAGGGGAAGAAGTTATTCAATATTCTACCAACTTTCTTTTCTTTTTTTTTAAGAATGTAGGCAAATTTTATTCCTTCCACAAATTACAACCCAGGTTTGCAAATTATTCTACCAGCTTATTACAACAAACATGCGTACACATACTCTTCGCCAAAATCATGGCGATGTTTGCAATGACTCTTTTGTTTTTTGAAGTTTGGCAGGTTTAGCATGTTAGTGAATGGTACTTGTGCAAAAATTGTTGCATAGGCGGCCTTCCCTCTTGTCAACCATATATATATATATATATATATATATATATATATATATCATTGTTACATACATGCTTAAATCCAATCAGACCTGCTCTGCAGCCAAGCAAGTTACCTCAAAGATGGCCTGCAAAACATCCATTCTTCTGGCTTTGATCATCACGTTAACCATAGGAATTGGTTCGTGTATATCAGGGTCGACAAAAACGCCGGCATTTTTCATCTTTGGCGACTCCACTGTCGACCCCGGCAACAACAACTACATCCAGACAATTTTTGGGAACCAAGCTCACAGGCCTCCATACGGCCTAAATGGTTTCTTTGACAAGCCTACAGGAAGGTTTTCAGATGGTCGAGTTATCGTCGATTTCATCGGTAATTAACGTCCATGAATCTTCCAGCAAGAGCATAATTCATCAAAACTATTCTTGGGTTTTTTTTTGGAAGCAGTAATTGGTGATGTTGATGATAATGTCTGCAGCTCAATATGCAAAACTGCCCATCATTCCTCCATTTTTGCAACCTTCTATCCAAGTGGTGAATGGAGTGAACTTCGCTTCTGGAGGAGCCGGAGTACTCTCAGAAACTAACCATGGGCTGGTAAACAAGTGCATATCACATCCTAGATCACTATAAGAGTCTTAACCATGGATACATTAGTGAAAAATGAGTAATATGTTGCTTGTGTAACTCTAGGTGATTACCCTTCAAAAGCAGCTGACCTACTTTGACGAAGTGGAGCTCTTACTCGAAGAAGAACTTGGAGAAGAGCAATCCAAGAAGATCATATCAGAGGCTGTCTATTTTTTCAGCATTGGAAGTAACGATTACATGGCTGGGTACATGCTCAATCCACAATTGAGGGAATCATTTAGCCCCCAAGAGTATGTTGGTATGGTGATAGGCAACCTCACTCAAGCCATCCAAGTAAGTCTTACGAGTTCTATCTCCGTCTTAAACGGAGGCATGAAATCAATTATCTAACCGAGTTCAAAATTATTATTTTTATTGCGTAACGGTGATTTGAATGTTATCACTATCTACAGACATTGTACGCCAAAGGTGGTAGGAAATTTGGATTCTTGAGCTTGTGTTCATTGGGCTGCTTGCCAGCAATGAGAGCCATGAATCCAACAAAAGCTAATGGAGACTGCATTGAAGAAGTTTCTTTGCTTGCCTTGGCACATAACCATGCTCTGTCTCTTGAGCTGACAAAACTGGAACGAGAGCTACAAGGTTTCAAGTACTGCAACTCCAATTTTTATGACTGGCTCAGGGACCGAATCCAACATCCCACAAAATACGGTATTTGTCTCCCCTGTTTTCTTTCCACATTGTTTATATCGTCTACACATCATCTCATACAGGCTGGGTAGGCGATAAAACCATGCAACATTCTTAGTTCGTATCATCAATATACAAATTACAAATGAGACATTGATTCGTGGATTGAACGTCTTTCACGATGAAGGATTCAAGGATGGGGTGAATGCTTGCTGTGGAAGTGGGCCTTACAATGGAGCACCCACATGTGGAGTAACAGATATTGAGGATGGGAAGGAACAGTATAGCTTGTGCAAGGAACCAAAGGAGCGCATCTGGTGGGATGCATTCCATCCATCCGAAGCTCTGCATGAGCAGTTTGCTCAGACTCTGTGGTCTGGCTCATCGTTTCCTGTTGGACCTTACAATTTGGAGAGCCTCTTCTTGGGGAGCGAGGAATTCATCATTGCAGACATGGTTGACAGTCAAGACATGCCTTTGCCTAGCATGGCTAGCATGCTTGCTTGAAATATTTGCCCAATGGAAGGAGAGTTAAATAAGGGTGCTCTGTGCTATTTGATGTTGCTCTACCCAAACTTGCTACAAGTTTATGTCGTCTTCTCGTCCCCATACATAATCGTGAACTACATTCTTCCCAATGTTGTGAAAATCGTAATATGTTTGAATTAGTTCTATAAAAAAAATTAGAATCCAAATGGTTTAACACATAAACAAGTTATATAGTCTTAGTTAATTATCACATAAACAAATTATTCGCAATAATCATCTTCATTTAATATATTAGAGAATTTTAGATCTAATATATATATATATATATATATATATATATATATATATATATATCTCTTTTGGCGGGTAGTATGGACGATATTTGTTGGGTATAGAGCAACGAAGGAAGAAGAAAGTGAAGAAAGGAGTGAGCCCTTGGGTGCTCAGTTTCCGAGTGCGCGAGTGCACAAGGGATCCACTAGCAAGTACATGGGTGCTTGAGGCACTTGTTTGGAGCGCCTGAGCATCAACAACACAATCAGTACATGGGTCGCATGTTTTGGACCCGTTTTTTTATGTTTTCCTCACCTACTTATATAATTTTTTGGCCTAGATTTTATTGTAACCTAATTTATGATAAGGGAGAGGCTAGAGAAGAGTTTCTCTAGGGTTCCTTGGTAGGGGAGAAAGATTTTCTTCATGAATCATTAGAAAATGAAAGAGTTATTGAATCACGCTTGCCGATTTGAATGCGAGAGGGAAAGGGATAAACTCTTTAAGTGTTTTGATCTCTTTTATAGTAGAAATGACTCATTACAGTGGATTGTGTGTTATTTTCCATCCATGACAATTCTATGTTTCTTTCTATTTTATTCTTATCTATTGTTATTTGCCATTGTTTTGCCATATTTCTCTATATTTTATTCCGCTGAGTTGATTCTATGAGGTCCATATTCTCAATAATTGGTATCATCGCTTGGTTATAATAGAGAAGGACAAGTTGAAGTTTAAGATTGTAAGGTTTAATGAGAATGAAAATTTTACTCTTTAGAAGGAAAGAGTAAAGGATATTTTGGTTGTAGAGAGTTATTGAAAAGACTATTAGAAAAACATGCAGGGATGAAGGTAGCTGATTGGATGGAAATCCAGGACAAGGCGATGAGCACCATAAGACAATGTTCAGCAGATGAGGTGATGTACAACGTGATAGGTGAGAAGACATGTTCTAGAATTTGTTTAAAATTGGAAAAGTTATACATGACAAGTAATTTGTATAACAAGTGTTTTAATAAACAACAGTTGTATAGGCTCAAGCTTGTTGAAGGAGGAGATCTTATGGCGCATATTAGTGAATTTAAAAATCTTCTTGCGCAATTGTTGAACCTCGAGGAGAAAGCAATCTTGCTTTTGATTTCTTTATGTAAGTCTTGATCATTTGATGAGCACTTTAACTTTGGGAAAGAAAACTATATCTATGAATCATGTCAAGACTACTTTTTCTCTATTGATTATATAAAGAAGAGCAAGGGAAAAAAAATTCCAAGATGAAGCATTGGCTACAATGAAAAGCGGAAGACTCAAAGGGAAAGACAAGTGAGAGGTTGTAAGTTATTACTTTAAGAAGACCATGCATCTCAAAAATAATTGCAAGAAAAGGTTGCAAGATTTTGAGAAGAAGGATGCAGGATATGACTAAATAGGTATAACCTACAAAAATGGTGATCTTTTATTAGCTACATTAAGAGAGAATTTAGGAGATAATTGGATTATAGATTCGGGTTACTCATATATGGTCAGATAGAGATTACTTTTAATCGTACAAACAAGCTGATTGTGGAAGTATTACAATGGCGGATAACTCTACATGCAAGGCCATTGGGATAGGGATGGTTAAAATCAAACTGTTTGATGAAGTTGTGAGAATAGTGGGTGGGGTGAGACATATTCTGGGGTTGAGGAAGAATTTGATTTCATTGAATAATTTAGACTCAAGTGGTTGTAGGTATTTTACGAAATATGGAGTTCTAAAGCTTGGAAAGGTAATAAAACTGTGATTAAAGGTGAGAAGGTTGAAATCCTATATAAGTTGATAGGAAGTACAGTTAAGGTGGAGCATAGAGACTTGGGCTCACAAGTAGATAGAGATGACTTATGTGTATATGCATGTTCGCATAGGAAATGAATGCAGGAATAGGTGGAGCCGATCATTGTGGGTTTGATTGATTGTTACCCAAGCTTGAATCATGTTATTATGAGCTAGAACATGTTAGCCGCCTAGGAGAAGTGGGGGTATCAATTATTTGGTGCAAGGTTGCTTCTTATGTTTTCTAGATAATATGTCGAGTATATTTTTTCACCAAGGCGAATATTGTTGGATATCATGCGGCAATGGAAGAAGATAGCAAAGAAAGGCGCAAGCACTTAGGTGCTCTGTTTCAGAGTGCCTTAGCACCGGCCACACGACCATAACAAAAGTCACATGTTGGTCTTGTTTTTTGATGTTTTTATCACCTTTGTATGTTATTTTTCGTCCTAGATCTTATTATAACCTAATTTGTGATTAGGGAATGGATAATGGATGGTTTCTCTAGGGTTCCTTGGTAAGGGTGAAGGTTTTTTGTTTTAGATAGTCAAAAGATCAAGTAATATTGAAGGTCTGTTGATTCAAGTATTAGAAGGAAAGGGAGAAACTTTGTACGTGTTTTGATCTCTTTTGTAGTAGAGATTACTCCTCTTGATGGATTGTATGAAATTTGCCATCCACGATCATTGTTTGTGTCTTTCTATTTATTGTTTTCTATTGTTATTTATAATCTTTAATTATAAAACCTATAACCCAAGTAGGGTTTCATAGTTAGAATTGGTTGTTCGAGTAATATTTTTAGTAGAATCAACTTTTAGAACATACGTGCTAAGTTAAGACTAACTGCGTACTATAAATCATGAGGGTAATATATACCCATATATATAATAATAATGTAAATAACATAATAATAGAATAAATTATTAGAGTATATTAGGATATGCATAGGTTTTTTTTTAATAATTTATAAAATTAAATTTAAGTAATTTAAAGTGTTTAGACATATTATTCATTATTTTTTAAATGAGTTGCTAAGTTTAGATCTATTATAATTAGGATTTAATTATTTTATTATATATATTTTATATCTTTTAAAATTTATTTATTATTATTTATTCAAATCGCCAACGAAAATTATCTCTTCCTCCCGATTTTCTCCTCCCTCGTAGCCCTCTCCACCCGACACCAAAACCCTCGCCCCCTTTTCCAACGACCCCCGCCATCGGCCCCCTCGCCCCCTTTTCCAACGACCACCGCCATCGGCCCCCTCGCAACCGGCCGGCCACGCCGCCATCACCTCCCCTCCCCTCCCCTTCCTTTCCCCTACTTCTCTTCTCCTACCCCTGTTCGCAGCCGCACCTGCTCGGTTTCGTGGAGGACCACCGGGCTCGCCACTGCCGGTCGCCGCCTTCCGATCAGGCTATCCCTTGCCAACCAGCTCCGGCCACGTTCCGGTTAGTCATCCCTTTCCACCGTTGACAGTATTGCTTGAGTCGAAATTGGTTGGATATCCGTTCTCTCTTTTGTGATTAGAAAGAATCCTTCACTTCATTTATTTATTTATTTATTTGTTTGTTTTTTGAATGATTTAATGAGGTTTTGGATTTTGCAGCTTAGATGTTTCATAGGAAAATTTTAGATGCATTTGGTGTGAATACAATTTTTCGAAAGCCAACCTAAATACTGGAATCAGTAGTATAATTAAGCATGTGGATTTCCTGGGGAAAAAAATAAGTGTCTGGGAATAAATTTATTTTGTGATTGAATATGCATATTGATGACATTGAATTCTGATTTAATACTCTTTTAGTTAGGTGATTGAGATTTAGACTCTGAAGATGTTTTAGATGATGAATTGGATGATTTAGTATATGTCAAGTAGATTTGAAAGAAGTAATTTTCAAATTATGTTATCTTTTGTGTTGTGTGAAAACTTAATTAGGCTTCTCTACTTGTATTGAGAATTGAGATCGAGCCTTAATTTTGTCATGATATTTTGTTCTTTAAACTTAGTAATGTTGAGTATTAGGTGTTGTGAAATTGTTATTAATCACTTTATATTTATGCTTGTTATATTTAATATTATTTGTATGCGCAGAATATAAAAATGTTTATAATATTGGATGGATTCAAACTGATTCTTGCCCAAGTTTTGTTGAATCAATGTTATTTAGTGCTTCCATCTGGCATCCGGCGGTTTCGAAGGTTGATTTTGATTTTGGCAACTATGATGTGCTCTTGTTACGTTTCAACCTTTCTGACATTGTGATTAATTTTGTCCTACAATAATTTTATGGGCTGATAAATATTAATTTTACTTAACTTAGAAATCATTAAAAATTGATATATTCAATTTAAATATTAATTATCTATCTCAAATTAAAATTTTTCTTGTTAATGCCTACTTAATTTAGGATTTTATGTATTTATTTATTTATTTATTGGTAGGAAACCTTTGAGTATAGTTCTACTAGAATTAAAAATTCTAAAAAATTGATTAACTGTATTTAAATTTTTAAAATCTTATTCAAAAAAATTATCTTGTTAATACTTACTTATTAATACTTATTTATTTAGTGTTATACTCTTATTTTTAATATGATGTTTTCTTATTGAATTTTATTATTTATATTTCTGTAAACATTCTATACTAAATTTTAAATGGATCTTTTTGTATAAAATTAAATATATAATTATGAATTTATATATTTATTAATCAATATTCTTAATAAGCTCCAAATGTACCAAGCTAGTAGATGATGTAAGAAGCATTTCATTCATAATTACAAGCAGTTAGACCACTGCGGTCTATCTTATAGCCATGGCTATTGTTCTTGTAGTTGTTTTTCTGTAGAAAGTTTGATGCTAAGTTTATTTTATTTTTAGACTGTATGGGATGATATTTGTCTAATTCCTTTATTATGGTTTAGGATGTGCTAGCATATATTTTTCAAAAAGCTGCTTCAAGTGAAGGTTCCTTCTTTTTGGCATCATGACATCAGAACGAACAAAAACATTCCCATTACCTGTGCATCTGCCTCGTTCGCTTGATTTGAAAAAGTTCACGGAGGCTCGAGCTCCTGAACTTAGCTCCCTCTTCTCAGTAGTTGCAAGGCGGTTACACAATGATTTTACATCTAGGAGAAATGAGAGAAGAAGGACAACTAGTCATAATAACCGTGTTGCTAAGAGGCGAGGAAGAAAATACCCAAAATCACAACAAATTGATGAGTCTGTTCAATGTGAAACCAATGGTGATAGGATTGAGCTTTCCCGCCGAGTTCGTCGTAGATTGGAGTTTAAAAGGAATCCGAAAATGGGATTCTGTACTAAGCGTGATGGTACAAGGCTGCTCAGGACACATCTTTGGCATGTGAAGCGGTTTAAGATGGCAAAGCAATGGGGATTTTGTCTTCCCATGGGTCTCTTAGGAAGGTTAGCTTGGCTCTTTTGAAAATTCTATTTACCAAACTTGGAGCACGTTGTTTTTCTTTTCACTGGCCTCATAAAACACGTTATGAAGAGTTTTTCTGTAATTTTGATTTTAAGTTTGTTACTGTGCTCTAGTGGCAGAGGATCAAGAGCTGTCCTGAAAATGCTGAAGCGGGGAGCACTTCTACATGATGCCAGCTATTCTTGTGTTATCCAGTTGGAAGGGTCAATGGTATACAAGCTTTTTCTTTTGCAAACCCTTCATACATTAGATTCATCCTCCCTTGCACGATATTTTCAGTTAGTGGGAATAAACAAAAGGAATTTATTTTGGTGATAGAATGTTACCCACTCTTTTTTGGGCTCCTCATGCTTGGAACTTGAGACATTTTAGTTGTGAATACATAGGATTATTTGCTATACTGTTTATAATGAGATAATGTAATCTCATTTCATGTTGATCTTCTTACTGTGTCCTTCTTAGGATTCACTTTCATTTCTTTTGAAAATGATTCTGGCACCATTCCCAACTTCTTCAGAACAAATGCAATCCATTATCTGTGGTTCCTGCTATGGAAATGCTATGGTAGGTTGTTTCTTTGGTAAAGATGGGCTGTTTTGGTCTGGTTTCTGTTTTCTTTTTAATTTTCGGTGTTGTGTAATTTCACTTATATTGTATTTATGTGCAGTTGCATCATATTGGAGCTCCTTATTCCCAATTAATTGCTCCAGTGACCTACATTTGGAGGCCTTTGCATCAGAGGAAAGCTAATGATGATGGTAGTTGTCAATATAACAGCTCATTGCGCCAGTTGTGGATAATGGTTCATGTAGCTGCTTTCAACGAAGCAGTTGATACTCTCAGAATTGCCTGTCAAAAACTGGTTAGTCTTGATGATGCAGTTATTGTAGTTTAAGTTTTTTTACACACCTTGTCACATTTATTATAGGTGGATTTTGGCAAATACTGAATTGTATTCTTGTTGACTTCAGCCTTCTATCAAACTACACATTTGTTTCTTGTTATTACATTGATGTTTGCGCATTGCTTGTGAGATGGCAACATTATCTTGTGTTTTAAAAATATAGGAACTATCATCTTTTGTTGAAAATTTTGGTGATGAATGTAAATTTATTTTTTTTATTGAATGTGTACTATGTTCTTTAAGAACCTGGTTTTTGGTTTTTAATTCTATGATTCTTTGATGTTATTGACATCATGCTTCTTGTTGTAGATGCTTGACAATAGTCAGAATGTTGAAATTTCTTCACGTAGCGAGCAGCTGGCAAAACTTGAAATTTTTGGACACAAGTCCTCTCAAATCCTTGAGCAAGTGATGCATCCTGTTTCTGTGTAAGTTTTGTAATTTCAAGTTCATTTCTGGATAATTTTTTGTTAGGATTAGTTTTTTATTTTTTTTAAAATGGCTTCTAATGTTAGTTTGTAGATTAGATCTACAGGTCTGGAAGAGAAATCTGATGCTAGGATTCCGATGTCTTTAATCTTGAAGCACTTAGATGAACTTCCTTCTCAGACAATTCTCTCCCTACTTGTGCATGATCCCCGTGTGCTACCTTTAAAGGATGCAACTACAGAAGTAACAAAATCTTCACAAGAATGTGACAATACACAATCTATCTCAGAGTTGCAGATGGGCCCTGAAAAACAAAGCGACCAGTTGTCCTATGCTGATGACTTGTGGATGTCAGATATGATAACCCCACCCTTGGAAGATGGGAGTCTTTGCTTGAGAAAACATCAAAGGCGTTTGGCTTTTTATTACCTTGACAAACAAGAACCGGGATCAGGGTTGGTTGAAACTAAGGACTTTGATCAATCTTGTCCCATATTGCTTCTAAAGAATAACATTGACAGTTTCTCATTTTCTTGGTAGGCAAACAATTTTTTTGTTGGAAAATGATAGCTTAGTGTAATTTGACTTGAAACCTGACCAATTGACAAAAAATAAGTTATAATATTTAATTTTATCTGATGTTTTAGTTTTTGAGTTCCTGTGCATTGTGTGGGTATCATTTCTCAATCATTTGCTCATATTCCGATTTATTCTGCGTTTTACCTGCCGCTGTAGGTGGTCGATAATTTTGCCTATCAGTTGGGTCAGACCTTTCTGGATTTCATTTGTTAATAGAGGGACACATGCAATTGGTTTGCAGGAGAGGCAGTGGGTTGCTCGTGATGTGAGTTCATACTATCAATTTTTCTTATATGTTTATTGTTGTAGACTTAGGTGATGTAAACAAAATTTATTCTTTCTAGGTTGGGGTGCCGTACTTCCCTTATGATTTCCCAGATTGCCAAGTATATTCACATTTAAAAGCTGATGAAGCTACAGCTTTTAACCAAAAAAATCAACTTTACCTTCCTTCATTGAGAGCTGTTGAAGGGTCTAATTTGCTACAGTCTTGGGATTGCATGACATCATCTACTAGAGATTGGTCCTCAAATTGGAAGGATGATCAAAAGTGTTGTAGACCTAGGTCGAATGACAGTTCAGTATTGCGTCAATGTTCTTTTGTAGATGAAAATGTGTCATCCTCTACTATAGGGTATGTTATAAGGACGGGTAGAGTGCTGAGTGACTGCATAAATGACCTTCGTGGGAACAATATTTTGTTATTTCCTAACTTACCTGCCAGCAAGAAATACTTCCTGGACTTGATAGCTGAACAAAGGGTGAGACAACTTTTAGAAGAATCTTGGCAGCATCCTGTGGATAGGAAATTCAGTTTTTTGCGGGTGCTTCTTCAAGCTTACCGAGATGGGTCTTTTGAACAAGGAGCCCCGGTTTTTGCTCCATTGCCTTCTGATCTGTCTATCTGGATGTCCAAGTAAGCCAATGCCCGAGTTTTCCTCAGTTGTTAGATTTTTTGCATTCTCCAAGTCCGATCTATTTCCTGGGTAATCTATAAATGGAGCAAGAAGCTGATTGCCTTTAATTTTATCAACCGATTTTTATGGAACTGACTAGATGATCTTGATGCTATCATTACCCATCTGCGTCTGAATATTAAGCTGTTCTGCTTTATACTTCTGTGCAGGTCAGATGAAACCCTTCAAATCCCTCAATCTGAGATAAAAAATTGTTTTGATGGAGGGGATTCTGTTTCCTGGACAGAGCAAGTTTCAGATAATCCTACTTCTCAGAGTTGGCAGAGACAACTAATTGGTTTCGTTACCAGTGGTTTTGTCAGAGGAAGGTATTCTTCGTGCACATCTTCTTTCTTACCCTTGAATGGTTGTGTATGTTGGGTACTGATTTTTACAGCATAATTTGTGTAGGTCATACTTTTGAATAAGTAACCGAACGAAAATGAAAGCACTTTTTGTACTATCGCATCCCATGGGAAAATTAACGACATCAGCTTTATTACTATCCAAAAGTGTGAAGAAAGCTTAAAGACTATTTAGTTAACATACTCTTCCATCTTTTGCAGTGGCAGACCTTCGGCGTCAGCTTTGTGCGAAACACTCCTGCTTGCCAAACTAAGACATGAACAGTGGAGCAGCATGCAGGAGAACGGTAAATTGGAGGTTTTGGTGTTGGTTAGGAACTTGAGGTCTGCTGCATATCGTCCAGCTCTTGCCACAATTGTACTCGAGAAACAAGAAGATGATCTCGAATACATGTGACTGTATATGTTGTAATAATATTTATATAGTATTAGATATAGATCTTCTAGTTCTCACCATTGCAAAGGCTAATTCGTAGATTATGCATTTTTGTTTTCTAACTTGCATTCTTTCTTTGGAAAAAATATAGTTTCTTCGCAAAGCGCAAATAAAAAAAAAAAAAGTTTACACTAACTACAAAATAATCGCAATGGTCATCAAATTGGAGCATACTTCACAGGTTAAACAAAAATTTCGGCATAATGGTTGATAATGGCACACGCCCCTGCACCCTTTTGGGGTACTAGGTGGAAGAAGACGACAGAAATGATCCAGAATTTAGAGCAGGGCATTCAGTTTGTTTGCTGAACAGAGTAAATAAAGTTAAAACATGATTTAATGATAATAATTAAATTCAAAACTATTATATACATAAATATGTTAAATATCTCAAATAAATTATAAATAAAAATATAAAATAAAGCATAAATATTAAGGTTTTTTTTTGGGTGAGAGAGGGGGGGGGGAGGTGTCTGGTGGATTTGGTTTTAAACCATATTTTCACCCACCTAAAAAAAGTTGCAAAAATATTATAAATAGTCAGATTTCAAAATTTTCTTTTAAAAATAACTAAGTGTACAAAATTATATAAGATATAACTATTTTTAAAGCTTTTATATCAATTATGACCAAATTTCATCATTTTTCATTTAATGACAAAAATAGCCATAAAATTTATTTTCATTAATACAAATGTAGATAATGGATAAAAGTTTTGAATTTTACTAACTTTATATAAATAAATAAAAAGACCCGTAAATGAATTGAATATTGGACCATCAAAAATAAAATAAAAATAAAAATAAATTTTTGGGTGTTTGAAATTTGAATTTGAAATTGATATATTTTGTTTGAAGCTAAAACTTTTGCTTTGTCTAATATATTTTCTTATGAATAAATTTAAAAAAGAATGAAATTTCTTTAATCATATAAAATGAAAGAAAAAAATGTTTAAGAAAAGGTATTTATCTTAATAAATAAATATTATAACCAAATATTCTTAAAATATATGAATTGGCTATGTATAAAATAAAAATATGAGATAATGCTATATTAAATATAAATTTAATTTTTTGGCCATCTATGATTGAAAATATTGAAACAGGGCTATTTGTGATACTTTACCCAACATTCAAACCGAAGGGGACCTAAGTTGAAGAATAAGTGAGCCGACTTGAAGCAATAATTTTCGCTTGGTTTTATCCATTATTTCGGTTTAGACTAAAATTTCATGGGACCTAATCCACACAATATCCCGCGCACATATGCACACACATCTACAGTACACTAGAAACCATAAAAAATGAACTACACAAGTTCACAGACACCCCTTTTCCTTTGTTCTTTGGCTGCTCTGATGTTTTA
This sequence comes from Piper longum, assembly GCA_032619315.1. Classification (NCBI taxonomy): domain Eukaryota; kingdom Viridiplantae; phylum Streptophyta; class Magnoliopsida; order Piperales; family Piperaceae; genus Piper; species Piper longum. The sequence goes on from JAVDBV010026264.1 coordinate 17,435, forward strand.
GCCAAAATTTCAATCTATTTTTTTTACAATGTAAATCATTGCCATTTATTCTAACATTAAATGGTGCCGACGGAGGCCAATAGTTGGGATAAGTTGGATAAGAAAAGAAAGTTTATTTTTATACAGATTAATTTTTGTGAGATAGGGTGAGCATATTTAGTTATGTATTTAATGTTAAATAGTTTCAGGAAACACATATTTAGTTATGCATTTATTACCATTTTTTTTACAATGTCAATCTTTGCCATTTATTATAAAACATATTATATGCAATTACTATATATTAATCTTTTTGTCACTTAAACTTGACAAAAAATTTAATTTATATTACTTTAAAATATTTATTTTGTTAAATTGGAAGAGAAATAATATACTTTAATAGCTTTTAATACTTAGACTCATAAGTCAATCACAACATTTATTAATAAGGAATTATCCATGGAGTTTTACTCGAGAAGACAAAATATCAATTGTCCGTTGCTACACACATATTTACATTTACAAAAGATCCATATTAGCTCTAAGAGCTATAAGGTTATAAAAAAAACTAATGAATTTCAAATTCATACGAATTATCCATCCTAGAAATATAATATATATTTGATAGATTAGATCAAATAAGCTAAGACAACCTAGGTGGTGAACCTCATAGTGTTTAATTAACTCTTTTCACTTTATTTTTTGACCTTTTTACCAGAAAAGGTGGGATTTCTTTGATATTACCTAATCAGGGAAGAATCAAAGCAAATTACCAAAAAATTGAAAATTTAATAAAAATACAAAACTACCCTTAAAATAGAAAATAAAATAAAGGAAAAAAGTATTTTTTATGGTGGCTGGTGCCACTCCATAGCGGGGGTTGGTCATCCCCACATGGGTGGCTATCTGGCCGCCCTTGATGATGGGGCCCCTGATGATAGGGTGGCCAGCTACCCGCCATTAGTTGGGGTCCGCTCTAAAAATAAAAAATAAAAAGTTAGCAGATAACGGGCTTAGGGATAGTTACATCAAGCCGTCCTTTGATCGAGGGTGATCAAATCTGGCCGCCCAATTATCAGTGGTGGCCAAAATAGCCACTCCAGTGGGGGTGATAGGCTGTTAGCCCTCTCAGGGGCCATATTATTAAAAATATTTTATTTATTTATTAGTAAAAATTTTTACTTTAAAAGTATTTTGGGTGTTTTAATTATTTTTTAATAATTTATTTTGATTCTCCCACTATTAAGCAATATAAAAACCTTCTTTTTTTTCTAGTAAAAAACTCTTTACTTTCTCGGTGATATACAAAAGATGAATATAAAGAATTTTGTTGGGATCACCGTTGAATGTGACATCTATTGAGGTGGTGTTAAAAATTGTCCTTTCAAAGCAATAAGTGAAATGATGCGTTTGCAAATTCTAACTTTTATACATTGTTTATTTGTTAATACGTGTAAATCAATTTTGGAGGAACCAATAATATAGTTTAGAAACTCAACACTCAACTTGAAAGGACGTCCACATGAGTTGGCCAAAAGTTGACTCAATGTCGTGTTAGAGTCTTGGACACATTTCTTATAATAAATATTACATGGGGCCAACATTCCTGTTCATCAAATTTGCTTATATATAATTATTTGTTATAAAATAATTTCACGGTTAAATATTTATTTTTATTACTAATATATTTATAAAATTATATCTTGACACGAGTTTATAGACAAGGTAACACTTAATTAGTTGAAGAATATTTTTTTAAAAAAAGAAACTTGAATAAAAGGAGTAAAAGAATTAGATTGATTTACTAATTTGTAAGTACCTTAATCATTACTTTTTTTATATTTATCTATATGGATATTGAGAAGTGACAAGCTATATAATCAGTATGAACAATAGCTCATGTATATATGGCTCATAAAGTATTAGTAAAAAATTTAAATTAAATAAGTACCAGTGGAGTGGATTCATAAGTGTGAGAATTCGAAATTTTACTTTATTTTATTTATCTATTTAATTAGACTCTAGTTTATTTTTTAAGGGCCAACTTATAATTTGTTATTTTATTTAGTATTTTTCTAGAGATAAGAATAAAAATTTAGGATTTTAATAGTTGGAAGGTGAGTAATATTGGGGTTTTAATAGTTGGAAGGTGAGCAATATTGGGGAGATTTTTATGGTGTGTTAAAAGTCTAGAGGAGACATCACTTGAAGATGTTATTATTATATTCAATTTTTATTGGATTCATGAGGTGGGTGAGTGAGGGGGAGAGGGGTGTCTGGTCCTTGGTGATTGGAGCGTGGTACCCCTCAATCCGTCCATTTCTCTTCTCCGTACTCCCGGTACTTACCTCTCATTTATTATCACATACACACACACAACACACACATACACACATATATATCTTGGTAGGCAGTATGGATGATATTTGTTGGGTATGGAGCAACGAAGGAAGGAGAAAGTGAAGAAAGGAGTGAGCCCTTGGACACTTAGTTTCGGAGTGCGCGAGCGCCAAAGGGATCCACTAGCAAGTACATGGGCGCTTAAGTGCCCATGTTTTGGAGCGCCTGAGTGCCTGAGTGCCGGCAACACAATCACAACAGTGGTCGTGGGTTTCAGACCTATTTTTTGATATTTTCTTCACTTATTTATATAATTTTTTGGCCTAGATCTTACTATAACCTAATTTATGATTAGGGAGAGGCTAGAGAAGAGTTTCTAGGGTTCCTTGGTGGGGGAGGAAGATTTTTTTCATGGATCATCAGAAAATCAAAGAGTCATTGAATCATGCTTGTTTATTAGTAGGTGAGAGGGAAAGGGATAAACTTTGTAAGTGTTTTACTATCTTTTATAGTGGAAATTATTCCTTTCGGTGGATTGTGTGGTATTTGCCTTCCATGACAATTCTATGTTTCTTTCTAATTTATTCTTCTCTATTGTTATTTGCCATTATTTTGCCATGTTTCTCCACATTTTATTCTACTGCGTCGATTCAGGGAGGTCCTTGTCCTTAACAAATGGTATTAGAGCTTGGTTAAAAGGGAGAAGGATAAGTTGAAGTTTTAGATTGAAAGGTTTCATGACAAAGGAAAGTTTACTCTTTGGAAGGAAAGGGTAAAAGATATTTTGGTTGGTAGAGAATTGTTGAAAGCACTATCAGAAAAAACTGCGGGCATGAAGGTCGTTGATTGGATGGAAATCCAAGACAAGGCGGTGAGCACCATAAGACAATGTTTAGCAGATGAAGTGATGTACAACGTGATAGGTGAGAAGACATCTTCTGGAATTTGCTTGAATTTGGAAAATATTATACATGACAAGTAATTAGTGTAACTAGTTTTTAATAAACAACAGTCATACGGACTCAAGCTTGTTGAAGGAGGGGATCTTATGGCGCATATTAGTGAATTTGAAAATCTTCTTGTGCAGTTGTTGAACCTCGAGGTAAAGGTAGAAGAAGATGAGAAAGCAATCTTGTTTTTAATTTCTTTACCTAAGTCTTATGATCGTTTGATGACCACTTTAACTTTAAGAAAGAAAACAATATCAGTGGATCTTCTCAAGACTACTTTTTCTCTACTGAATAGATGAAGAAGGGCAAGGAAGAAAAATTCCAAGAGGAAGTATTGGCTACAATGAAAAGTGGACAACTCAGAGGGGAAAGACAAGGCAGAGGTTGTATGTTATTACTGTAAGAAGACTGGACATCTCAAAAGGAATTGGAAGAAAATGTTGCAAGATTTTGAGAAGATAGATGAAGGATATGATGAAGCGGGTATAGCCTACAAAAATGGGGATCTTTTATCGGCTACATCAGGAGAGAATTCTTGGGATGATTGGATAGAAATTGCTTTTAATTGTACAAATAAGCTGGTTGTGGAAGTATTATAATAGTTACATGCAAGGCCATTGGGATAGGGACGGTTAAATTCAAAATGATTGATGAAGTTGTCAGAATGGTGGGTAGTGTGAGAAATGTTTTGGGGTTGAGGAAGAACTTGATTTCATTGGATACTTTAGACTCAAGAGGTTGTAGGTATTTCACAAAAGGTGGAGTTCTAAAGGTTGGAAAGGTAATAAAACTGTGATTAAAGGTAAGAAGGTTGAAATCCTATATAAGTTGATAGGAAGTACAGTTAAGGTGGAGTTTGGAGACTTGGACTCACAAGTAGATAGAGATGGCTTATCTGTATATGCATGTTTGCAGAGGAAATGAATGGAGGATTAGGTGGAGTCTATCATTGTGGGTCTAATTGACTATTACCCAATCTTGAATCAAGTTACTCTGAGCTAGAACATGCTAGCCACATAGGAGAGGTGGGATTTGACTAGTAGAGGTGAGGGTTTGTGCATATTATTTGGTACAAGGTTGCTTCTTATGTTGGCTCGAGAATATGTCAAGCATGTTTTCTCGCCAAGGTGGATATTGTTGTATATCAAGCGACGAAGGAAGAAGATAGCAAAGAAAGGAGCGAGTACTTGGGCACTTTGTTTCTAAGTGTCTTAGCACCGGCCACACGACCATGACAAAAGTGGCCGTTGGACCCGTTTTTGATGTTTTTATCACCTTTTTATATAGTTTTTTGTCCTAGATCTTATTGTAACCTAATTTGTGATTAGGGAATAGCTAGAGAAGGGAGCTCCTTGGTGAGGGTGAAGGCTTTTCTTTTTGGATTGTTAGATAATCAAGGAAAATTGAATCAGGTTTGTCGATTCAAGTGTTAAGGGGAAAGGGAGAAATTTTGTAAGTGTTTTGATCTCTTTCGTAGTGGAAATGACTTCTCTCGGTGGATTGTATGGTATTTTCCATCTATGGTAATTCTTTGTGTCTTTCTATTTTATTATTTTCGATTGTTACTTGCCATTATTTTGTCGTATTTCTCCATATTTTATTCCGTTGCACCGATTTGGAGAGGTATATATCCTCAACAATAATTTCTTACGAGAGACTAGTTAATATTTATCCGTTGGTATTAGCTACTTACTCCTTATCACTAGATTACCATGTACCTTTTATTTCATGCATATGGATGGATGGTTTAGTGTAAGTTAAATTAGTATATGTAACTATTCAATTATTTTGGATCGTCCATGCCGATGGCTCGCTCTCTTTTTAGAAAAATTCATACACGATTGTACTTTTTGGATTTTCTAGATCGTCTTGTATACGGATTAATTTTACATGGAATTGAAGTAATCTATGAATTATTAATTGATTTAAATTGATATCCCTTCGTATATCTAGAGGTTATCTAGTCAACTGGATAAATAGGTCATTTGTGACTTGTGGTTAATTGAAAATTTATGTATGAATGGTCTAATAATTATGTACTAGCAATACACATGTGATGTATGTATCCACAGTTGATATATGTGTTGGAAGGTTGGGTTTGTTGGTTTGCTTGACTTTTTATTTTGGTAACACCTGACCCACGACTCTTACAGGCAGGTTGTGACAATTGGTATCAGAGCCAGATTCTCACAGATGTCTGTCTTTAATTGTAAAACCTATGACCCAAGTTGGGGTTTCATAGACAGAACTGGCTGTTCGATTGATATTTTCAGACGAGTCAGCTTTTAGAATAGACGAGTTGAGTCAAGAGCAGCTATGTGTTATGAGACATTAGGGTCATGTGTACCCATGTATAAAGCAACACAACAATAGAATAAGTTATTGGAGTATATAAGAGTACACCAATTTTTTTATTTTTTATTTTTAATGAACTGTAGAATTAGATTTAGGTCATTTACCATGTTTGGATCTATTATTTATTATTTTTGGGTGGGTTAGTAGGCTTAGAGCATGTAATTCGAGTTAGGACATGATTGTTTTGCTTTATGATATTTTATGATTTTTTTGTATTTTTATGAATTTATTTATTATTATTGACTCGAGTTGGGAGGGTGTCAAATTTATATTATAAAATTACCCTCATGTGTTACACTTCTTCCTCGTCTTCTCCTCCCTCCATCATCGCCTCCATTTGGCACAAAACCCTCACCCCCTTTACCGACGACCACCGACGTCGACCTTGCCGCAACTGATCGGCCATGCTGCCATCGCCCTGCCTCCTTTCCCCTTCTTTCCCCCTTCTTCTCTTCCCCTACCCCTGTTCGCCGCCGCACCTGCTCGGTTTCGTGGAGTACCGCCGACCTCACCACTGCCGGTTGCTGCCATCCGACCAGCTTTTCCCTTTTGGACCAATTCTGGCCACGTTCAGGTCAATCACCCAGGCTAGTCACCCTGGCCAGTCCACCTAGCACCCTCCTAGCCTCCTGCTCATAGTCCAATAGTTACGGTTGCCACTTTCGGCCCTGTCGTCAACCTCGACCGCCACCGTTATCGCTGATTTCTGAATCACTGAGAGATGCTTATTTCTTCTCAAATTTTAGTTTTTTAATTTATTTTTATCATTATGCATATTATCCATGATTTTTTGAATTTTCATGTTTTGCTAATATTTTCATTTTTTAAATGGTAATAATTATCTATTAATTAATATATTTTTTATATAATTAAGAACTGATAAGGGTTAATGATAATTAGAATTATTTGATTATGTGTTAAATATGTTATAGATGATATTTGGCATTGTGAAGTATTTTTTAATTTTATAATTGACTACATTAATTATTAATTTGATTAGGAAGCTAATTTAGAGAATTGATATGGGATAATTATAAATTTAGAAATTGTGAAGTAGTCACTTAGTTAAACGTAATGATACGAAGGTCTTAGATTGGTAATTTTTTCCGTTAATTCTTTTTTTTGATGGTGATGTTAGTATTTGCAGTGTTTATGATCATGTAATAATTTCTAGGCAACTATTTCATACTTACATCATATAGTTGGTATGGGCATTAGAATTTAGCTTTGATGTGTAGGTTCGGAGTAGGACAATATACTTGCTCGGATACTAGTGGAAATTCGGGGGCTGACCCAGGACAACCGTGGCTACTCAGTCTGTAGTACATGATGCAGTGCAAAGGGTTCAAGGGCTAATTAATGGCCATGGAGTGTCTAGCTTGGTAGTGGGTCCAAGTCATACACCAAGCGGGAATCATGAGGGTGTCCCCGGCGATGATGGTCATGGAGGAGGCTCAGCTACGAGGGGACCAACTCTAAAGCCATTACCATCAGTTCCGAGACCTATAGTCCCACCACCTGCAGATGACAATGATAAATTCACTATGGAAAAATTTTGATAGAATGGAGCTGAGGTGTGGGGAACTAACCCGATAAAGCAGGTAGTTGGATTGATGTCATTGAAAAGGCTTTGAAGGCACAACCAGTATCCCATGAACACGAGATGAGGTTAACAACCTGATGTTTTAGGAGGAAGCATCCCATTGGTGGAAGTCGAAGGAAAGGCACATGTTCAAGCATCGTGAAATAACTCCATCTTCTAACATGAATTTGTTATGGCATTTAATGAACAATATTTTCCAAAGCGAGTGGCGCAATAGAAAATGTTGGCCTTCAGCATTTTAACTCAGGGGAATGACTCAATGCGTGAATATGTAAGGAAAATTTTGGAGATGGAATGATTCAAAGCAGTTTCCTTCAGTACCTTTTTAATTGCATGTCCAGATGTGCGTTATACTAAATGGTACACATAAACCTTCACGCTTCTCTAGGTGTGAGAAAATTCAAAATGCAGAGTTGTTAAGATCCTTTGGGAATAGAACAACCCACTCACTAAGACAGAGCCCACTGTAACTGGCATGTGCACCCATTCATGGTACGTGTTATTCGGTTTCACCATCTCTCGTCTATCTGAAAACTTTATATTATAGGCCTAAACGCACCTTGTAGTGGATTTTGCTTTCGAAATCATTGATTCGGAAAAAAACTATCAGCTAAATGACCCGAGTTAAGTGAGATCCAATGAAAACACCACTTAACTAATCCTATAATTAGTAAAATAAAATCACAATAGAAGGAGCAATAAATCAAGGGCGAGTCTTAAACGGATCTGGTATAAGCTTCAAGCTAAGCCACGCATATATGCGGCAAGCTCATACTCTGCACCTACACATCAAAGCTAAATGCTAACGCCGAGCATGATGCATGTATACTTCATACTCATCTTCCAATCATACGTAACATACAATATAAATCATGACAAAATCTCTAACTAAGGCATTCATCAATATCAACACATTATCCCCTACATGACATATATGCACCAATCCATCTATATTCTGATCCTATTGATCGGTTTCAACTCAATAAATCTCTCAATTAAGGTCTAGAATAATCATGCAACCATATTGTATCTTGTATCATATCAATTTGCATTTAATTCCTATGATCACTTTATTATCATTCATTACGAGCATACTACAATATGCAAATAAATTTTTACGCTCTTATGTAATTTCACTATCCATATTAAATACAATTCTATTGTTAACACTATAATAATTAATTATAATCATACAATTAGTTTTAAATTAGGTGCACCTCTCATCTACTGTGACGACCACGACAACAATGGTGACATACGGGTCAGATAGGGTTCAATAAGATGTTGGGATTCAAATAAAATCCTCCGAGGCGGGCAACGGGCCAGATAGGGTTCAATAGGATGCTGGGATTCAAATTAAATCCTCCGAGGCGCGCAACGACGGCGGTTGCCATCCGGTGACAACACTTGCAGCCAGACAATCGACTGTTGCCTGTGGCCGAACAGCAGGGGTAGGAGGGGACGGTGGTCCTGGCGGTCATGGCAAGGGGAGGACGATACTAGTTGGTCGAGCACAGGCCGGCGGGGCCACTATTTTAGCAGCCCGCTGAAAAGAAACTCACGGAGGTGTGGGGGTGGGTGGTTTATTGAGGGGGAGAAGTACATCTGGAAGGGCTTGGCTGAGCTCGCACGTGGGTGAAACCGTTGAGGGGAAGATGACTTAGGTCGGGTGACGCCTAGCTAGCGGCGATGGCAATTCACCGGTGCCGCCGAGCCCT